>PVJD01006220.1:0-101711 GCA_004026545.1 Mormoops blainvillei
TGTATTTCTTCTCTTAGGAAACAGCCAATGTCACAATGGATAATGTTCTTATTCCTGAAGATAATAAAAAAGGTAAAACAAACAAACAAAAAAAGCCCCAAACACCCCAACTTCTTTTTAAGTCCTGCTTTCAATTAAGTCAATTGAGAGGGAGAAATATCTAATAAATATGTTAACTTTTTGTTAATATGCAGATTCAGGATAAAATTTTCATAGATCAAAATATTTGCAATTTTGACTGAGCCAGTTCTGATGGGTGGTATATTACTGTGATGTTAAAAGTCTATTGGCCAATGAAAAACATAATTGAGGTCTCAGGGGGATTTCTTATTTTCTGTTAGTGAAATTTTCTATTCTTATATGTCATAGGAAAACATTGAAAAATTATGTTGAGTTTTATATAGTTTAAGAAATTTTCATAGCATTCGTAGAGATTTTTAGAGATGTTCATAGAGCAATTCTGAAAGTCATTATGAAAATCCAGTTATTTTGTACATCAACTTTCCTACTTTATTTGCAGAGAGAATAATTTTGTTCTACCCAGAAATCATTCTGATAAACTTCAGTGGCTATCCAAGGCTGCCTTATCTAAACTTTGCTACTATACCTGATGCTTCTTTGGTTCGAGAGAGATTTAGAAAAATTTGGTCCTTTAAGATTTAGCAGTAAGGTCTAAATCAAACATTCAATGTGGAAATATAGTCAAAATTGGGTTCTGAAGGATTTAGCCAAGCTTTTGCCTTTGAATTTGTATTTGGTTACCTTTTAAATGTTTCCTCCCCATCTCTGCTTCAGCATCTCCCTAGTTTACTCTGAGTAAGTAAGTTAGGCATGTAGAAGGTTTGGCTCATGAAAAATGTTCCCATTAGTCATTCTTAGGGAATATTGTTTAGTTATACATATCAAGATTTCCACTAATATAGGAGTATTTTTTGTTTTTCTCTTTCATTTTTTTTAATTTTATTGGTTTTAGGTTTCTAGTTCTAATGACAAAGAAACAGAATCTGGGAAAAGTTTCTCCAACTATGCTTTTTGGCTGATCTTTTAGGAAAGGCGATAGAATCACAGTGCTATTATGGGAATATCTAAAAGGCCATTTGGTCTGTGAAATGGTGGAGGCCAGATCTGAGTAAATGTGCAGAGAGCACATGGTGGGCTTCCGTTGGTTCCTGGGCCTCACCCCACGGACTTTCTGCTGGGCTCTGATGTGTTTCTAAAATGGAAATCCTGGTTCTTTACGATGGTGGCGTTGACTCTTACAAGAAAGAAAAGGTGACTTATTTTCTCCCTGCTTTCCTTCCTAAGGACTGTTGCTTAAATCCTCTATCAGCTTTCAAAGCATCGTAGAAGGAACCAACAACTTCCACAAAGACTTCCTAATTGGAGAAGGGCAGATTTTCGAGGTGTACAGAGTGGAGATCCAAAAGCAAACCTATGCCATTAAGTTATTTAAACAGGTATGGAAAGAATTAATATCACGGGATATTAATTCTATTTATTTGCTCATATTTCACATTAGAATGCGTCATTTTTTTCATCAAGATTGAGAAGATGTATATTTGAAAATAAAATTTCATAAATGAAAATAAGATACGTGACCTCAGGTGACCGGAGAAATGGCTGAGAAACGAATGCCTGTCTTGCAGGAATGTGGAAGTTAAATCCTTCCCGTCCCCAGATGTATTGCATGAGAAAGACTTTTCTGAAAAGCCTTGTAGAGACTTTGGGACTTGGCTTCAGATGGTCAGATTGTGCCGGCTGCTCCAATTTTCATGTTTGTTTGTTTGTTTCGGATGCGGAGTGCCCCCTCCAGGCAGCCTCACAGGCGAAGCCACAGACTGGCGTCCCATGCTGCTTTACAGATTGCCTTCGATCAGGAGCGTGGGGAAGGGGAGGCTTCAAGAAGGAGCAACGAGGCAGTGATTAGAGCAGGGGTGGGAGACAGCTGAGGGACTGCGGCCGGCAAAGCCGAAAGGGTATGGAGGAGCCCAAACCGGGAGTCAGGAAGAGCGAGGAACACACCACATGCCCCAAAGAGCTGCTCTTCATGTTCTTCACTGTTCGGCAGCAATTAGTAAATATTGTCTAAACTCCTGGTATGGCCTGGGTACTGGGCATGCAAAGATAAGTAAGGCGTATCTTCAAGTTGCTCACAGCCTTACAGGGGAAACAGCTGGCTAAAGAGAAGATTAAACTGCGGTGTGAGAAGTACTTTAGCAGAGATTTGGCACATCAAATATAGCCAGAGAGGGGGTGCGTGCAGCACCCAGAAGTGTGCCTGGCACAGAGAGTAACCACTCAACAAACATTTCTGCAATTAAATGGAAAAGTGGATGAAAGGAAGTGACCTTCCAGCTGGATTTTGAAGAATGAGTAGGAATTGGGCAGGCAGCGAAGTGGGGGGCACTTTTGCAGTGGAGTAAATAGCAGGTGCAAAGGCCCGGAGGTGCAGACATGAAAGCAGACACCTTACTCATGAGTAATAATAGATCATTCAGTGGAGTAGAGGTTAGTGTGGAGGTGGGAGGGTAGTGCCAGAAGATGATGCTGGAAAGATAGGTTAAGCTCATGGATGATTTTTAAAAAAAATTTTATTTCTTTATAGAGAGGGGAAAAAGAGAGGGAGAGAAACATCAAGGTGTTTGAGGTATCTCTTGTGCGCCCCCTACTGGGGACTTGGCGCTCAACCCAGGCATGGGCCATAGACTGGGACTCGAACCACAGACCCTTTGGTTCACAGACCTGCACTCAGTCCACTGAGCCACACCAGCTAGGGCTGAGTTCATGAATGATTTTTAAGAAGGAGAATGAAAAGACTGGATTTGTGTTTGTAAAATACAACTTCCATTACAGGTTAGAGGATGGGCTGGAAGTGGGCTGGAGCATTGGAGTAGAGGTGTCAAGAACTTAGACTGGGAGGCAAAAAGGCCTGGTAGAGGGATATTTCAGATGTGTAAATTAAGAAACTGATAGGGCTTAAACCAACATTCTCGACCCTAGTGTTAGAATCATCTCAGGAGCTTTAAAAGAACTGAGCCCCTCAGAGTCTGGTCAGGTCAGGGAAGTGGCAGTGGGGGCAGGCATCAATATTTTTAAAAAGCTTCGCAGGTGGTTCATTAAGTAGCCAGTTCTGACAGCCCCTGCTGTGAGGTGGCGCAGAGGCAATGGGGATGGTGAGGAGAAGGTATGACTGGGAGATAGGATGAAATGAACCGAAAATAGTGAGGTGTTAGATAGGGTTGGGGAAAGAAGGGAGAAGGAGGGAGGCCCTAAGGCGAATCCTACTTTGCAGCAGAGATTACAGGGACTTTTAAAAAAATTATTAGCCTGATTTCTCCATTTCCCCAAATTGCATTTTGCCCACTAATTTTAAACAGACATCTCAAAATTCCTGATAAGATGAATCATCTAATAAAGAAATGAAACTACCTACTGGTAAAACCACTTAACAAAGAGAATGTGGTTACCCTAGAGGCGGCCTGACCAAAGCCTGTTTCCTGGGGCCATTGTGTCTCTGGCCCCACTTGTACATTCTGTTTCGGTCGTGCCCCAGGGCCACTTCCCCAAAGGCTCCATTCACCTGCCTTCCTCTCCTCTCTGCAGCTCCCAGCAACTCACACTCCCTCTTGGGAGATTTCTTTCCAGGACTCTGGCCTCAGAATGAACTGTCTTTGCTTCCACATCTTCTTCCCTTCCTGCCCCAGAGGCAATTATTTCTTTGGCTACCTCCAATCCCTCCAGTGTGGTTTTGCTGACCCTCCTACGTGCCGTCACAGCACCATGGCATTATATCGTAGTATTGACTTCTTCATCCTTCTCCCCCAGTGGATTAGATGGTTTTCTTTAAAGGGCTCTAATTTATCTTTGTATCCAGTGTCTCACCACAGGGCTTGATCGATGTAGTTGCTCAATAAATGTTGAACAGTGAAATGAATGACAAATATGACTTTTTAATGAATTTAGTTGCTAATTGCTAGGAGTAAACAGACGGGGGTAACAGAGATACCAAGAACTAGAGACAGTACAAAGCCCTACACACACTCATACAAACATACCCACACACACATTTATCAGAAAGATCAGATAATTTAATGAAACTTGAGCCACAGAGCATTTTTTTTTAAAGGAATGTGGTTTTGTAAAATTGGACATTAACTTTAATAGCCTTTTGTAGAGCGACTGGAGCGGAGCAATGTACTAGATGTGTTAGGTAGATGCATCCAACACCTGGAGAGCTTGCAGTTCTGATTCAGCACAGGGGCAGGGATCTGAAATTCAGCATTTCTCTCCCACTCCGGGGGAAGCTGATGTTCCTCGTGCGCAGACTATACTTCAAATAGCAAGAATGCTAGCTTAGCACAGACAAAAAAACTACCCCCTTCAGTCGTCTGATTAAGAAGACTATGACCCTGGGTAAAGTGACGGAAAGTCACAAATAGTTAATGTTAGAAATGCGCCTGTAATGGAGATCACATGGAGGGTTATCAGCAGGGAGAAGGAAGGAGGAGAATGGGGGAAAAGGTACAGGAAATAAGAAGCATAAATGGTAGGTACAAAATAGACAGGGGAGGTTAAGAATAGTAAGGGAAAGGGAGAAGCCAAATGATGGGACCTAGGAGCACACTTCACTTAACTCTTTTATGTCAGGTGATAGGAACCTGAGATTCGGAGGCATGCATGGACGGAAGGCGTAGGAAGCCGTTGACAACAGTGCCAGGCACAGAGTAGGCGCTCAGTACAATATTATTAACTCATTAATTTATTCAATAAGTATTTGTCAGACACAGGGCTAGCTTCTGAAGCATCTTGGAAGGAAGGAGTTATATTTTTCATCTGCTTAGTAAGTCCATCTTTTCGAAATTAATACAGAGATAAACTTGAACCAGCAAATTCCCATGACCCAAGTCACAAGAGTCAAATTAGTGAAATTACTTCTAACCAGAAATCAGCAATCATGAACTGGATTCTTTATGAGATCAAGTGAGGAATTTCTAAATGTCATGGGATTTTCTTTGAATACATATAATATTTTTAAATTTATGAAAACGTGAAAAAGTTTGAATATAAAATATGGCAACATGATACATTGCATGAAAAACTTTTAATTTAATAGCTTGGTTCTTAATCTGTTTGGGGTTAATAGATGTTTGAAAATCTGATTAAATCTAAGGCTCCTCTTCCCAGAAAAATGTGCATTTGCATTTATACCTAAGAGTTCATCTAATTTCAGGAAGACCGTAGGACTTAGGCTAAGAATCCCAGAGAGAGAGAGATCCTTTCCTTGACTTTTTTCTTGTTTTTCTGTATGATATTTAGGAGAAACTAATGCAATGTAAGAAACAATGGAAGAAGTTTTTATCGGAGCTTGAAGTTCTACTACTGTGAGTATATTTTGCCTGGAATTTCTTTCTTTTTGCCTGGTTTTCATCTTTGTGTTCATCTTTGATTCTATAGCACAGAGCTTGGCATGGTTGGCATTTAATAAATGTGATATTAGAACATTGGGTAAATATCTGACATCTGCTTTAGTCTATTTCTTAGAATACCTTTAAAATAGACCATTTACATAATTCACTTGAACATATTTTAACAAGAAACTGTCACGGGGAAGTAGGTTAAATCATGTGTGACTAACATGGCTGAGTGTAAAATAATTCTTAGTTAGAACATTAGAATTGTATGTATTTTACCATTTCCCCCTTTCTTGGAAACATTCCATTCAAGAAACTGTTTTATCAATATAACCATCTTCAGAAAAAGAGTTCTAGACAAAGAAATCAAGTGCTTTTTATATGCCTATTATTTCCTGGGAATTTGTTCATGAGCCTCAGAGTCCTTGGGGACAAACTAAAATGACTTCATTTTTATATATGTTCATGTATGCAGCTGTGCAACCTGCCTCACTGAAGGCCCCTAGCCCTATAGAGTTCCATCGTCACCCTTTACAAAAGTACTTTCTAAACCAATATGTGACTGGGGGAGGAATATAAATCCTTCTGCTTTTACACCCAGGACCAGAAATCAAAATGTTAAAAGCTAATTATAAAAACTTAATATCTATCATTTAGTCAATGAAAAACTAAAACTAAAATTGCAATAAAGTTTTTATATTTAAGCTTTATTTATTTGCTGATGAATAAGTTGAAACATTTCAAAATTCCAAAAGTGCAAAAGGGTAAACCAAGAAAATAATTTCTTCCACTGTTCTCATCCAACTGCCCAGCTGACTTTTCCAAAGGCAATCAAGTTACTGGTTTCCTGTACACCTTTCCAGAGATAGTTTATGTGTAAGCGTATATGTATTTTGTTTTCTAATTTTCCTCTTCTCGCACAAGAGGTATCATACTTTGTTCATTTTGCTTGTTTTAGTATTCCATTGTGTACTATAATGTAATTTAATTAAATATTCTTCTACTGATGGATTTTTATTTTATAACCTTTTTTATTAAAAAATAGTGCTGCAGCAAAGAAACTTTTATATGTGCAATTTCATACCTGTTTGAATATATCTAAGATAAGTTTACATAAATAAAATTATAGGTTCCAATGGTGGTATGTGTGACATATTACCAACCTGCCCTTCAGCAGAAGTCACACCAGTTTATACTTGCACCAGGCACATGTGAAAGCACCTGACTTCCCATATTCTTGCCAATATAGTGTTTATTATTAACTTTTAATTTTTGCTAAGTGGAAATCGCTTCTCAGTGTAGTTTAAGTTTCTTTTTCTACTATGACTGAATCTTTTTACCTATTAAGAGATATGAAATATAATATCCTTTGCCCCATTTTTTATTGGACTGTTGTATAATTTTCTTGATGGCTTATAAGAGCATTTTATATAGAGAGAAAATTAGTCCTGTTTTATGTTATGAGATACAAGCAATTTTTGACCAGATTGTTATTTGTCTTTGCTTATTCTAGTTTTTGTCATGTGGAAATGCTTTTTTTGTCATGTAGTTGAATTTAATATTTTTCAACTATATTTTCTTTTATGGACTTTGAGTTTTATATCAAAGGCCTCGCCCACTGATAAGTTATAAAATAATATTGCCATTTTTTCCAAATACTTTTATGATTTCGTTTTTTTCATTCATATATTTGATTCATTTAGATTTATTCTGGTAAGGTATTGATATATTTAGTGAGAATTAACAACTCTATGATGTTGAATATTCCTCTTGTGCTATCATTATTATTTCCACTGCTGATATTTATTCACCAAGAACTTTATATGTATTAATTCTTTAATCCTATGTGCTAATCATAAGATTACCTAGGTGGTAATTAACTTACCTACAAGGCAAGTACTGCTGGTATCCCTATTTTACGGATGAGGAAACAGAGGTAGATCCTATCTTTTTTTTTTTTTTTACAAGATGCAACTTACTTCCTAAATCATCTTCAATCTCCCTGGTCTTAGAGATTTACTTATGAATAAGTCAGATGCAGCTTTCTCCTTTCAGAACATAACATCTGAGGTGTTTGGAGTGGGATTGGAAGAGAAGACATAAGTAAACAGGCAATTTCAGTAAATTAAGTGATCGGATGAGGAAGTACAGAGCACTGAAGAAATAGGAAATGGTACCTTGGGGGTGCGATGCGGGGTAGGCTTCTTGGAAAAAGTAACATCTATGTTGACACCTGAGAACGATTTTTTTGTTCTTTATTGTTTTTAATATCAAGGGAACTGCTTAATCCTTGTGCCTTGAATAGAATTGTAAACTTCTTAGAATGTGGCTTTTGATTCTTTTTTTTTTTTCCTTCTTCTTCAAGAAAAGGCAAAGGACCTAATAATTTTTGAGACCCTGGGATTTGACTAAATGTTTAATCTTTAATTTAATTTTCATAAGAATCTTAGGAAGTAGGTGTGCTTTTCTACTTCCAGAGACTGGCTGGCTTAAGCAACAGAAATTTATTTCTCACAGCCCTGGAGTCTAGGGTGTCCAAGACCAAGACAGATCTGATTCCTGTGAGGACCCTCTTCCTGGCTTGCGGACAACTGCCTTTTTATTTTGTCCTCACATGGTGAAGACAGGGAGCAAACTCCCTGGTGTTTCTTCTCATAAGGGCACTAATACCATCATGAGGACTCCACCCTCATGACCTCATCTAACCCTAATTACCTCCCAAAGGCTGCATCATGAAACATCATTGCATTGGGGGTTACAGTTTCAACATATAGATGGGGGGAGGCACAGTTCAAATCATAGACTAAATAACGTATCCAAGCTTACACAGCTGACAAGAAGAAAACCAGTGATTCAAACCCAGGTTTGTCCGTTGTTCAAGTCTGTCTGCTCTACCACAACGTGGTGGCTTCCATCATGTTTCCTCTGTAAAGGGCACTCAAAAATATTTATTGAATTGATTTCAAAAGGTATCGGATCTGCCGATCTTCAGTCTAAATAACCTAAGATCCCATCGACTTAAAACTTTTTAGTGAAAGGACGGGTGAGATGGGTCCACGGAATTAAAAGCAGCAATCATTTCCTGTGACACTTCCGTGCTCCATGCCTTGATAACTTCTAAAGTAATCACCTTTCTGGCTGATCAGTAATAGTTAAAAAGAAGCAAAAGGTCATTTCTTCTCTGTGAGCAAGAGAGCAGGGCCATGTCTGTGCCTATACATGTCTTCTATATACTGCTTTCCAAAAGATTTCTACTTCATTAAAGCATTTTAAACTGCAGGAGAATCAACCAGCTAGTGACACAGATCATCTGTTTAAGCAACCAAGTGTGCCAGCTCAGTTTCTTTTCAGTCCATTGCTTTGCATTTTATAGATATGGTCTGAATCATAACAGACGCAGTGATCTTGTGTCACAGTTTTTCACATTTTTAACAATAAAAGTCTCTTGGTGTGTTTGTGAATGTGTACAGTTTGTATGTGCACACACACACACACATACCCTTTCATGAGGAAGGAGGGATATAAGGACTCAGAAGGGAGATTAGGTAGGTAGGTAGGTAGGTAGGTAGGTAGGTAGGTAGGTAGAGAGATATCTCCCTATAGATAGATATCTCCCTATAGATAGATATCTATATATGTGTGTGATTTATAGCAAAGTTTTGCCACTGGAGCAACAAATAATAGGCCTTTATAAATAGAACCATTTTTAAAAAAATAGCTTTATTTGTTTGAATATCCCCAAGCATGCCTACAACATAGTAGGTATTCGTAAATAATTGAAGCATTGAACTGAATTCACAGTATGTATAAATTTCACATGCTTTACACAGTATGTGTAAATTTCACAACTATCTCATAGTTGTTACCCTGGTTCAATTGGTTTTCACAGTGATCCCACATGTATTCAAGAAATAGAGCTTTTAAGGAAAGGAACCTTAAACATGTATCTTACACTGACATAGAATTCCATGATTTAAAAATCAGTGATATGTTTTTCATCATCTGACTTTAATAGTCACATGGATTTTAGATAACAATACAAGCTTTGTGAAGACATTGGATATCTTTTTTACCTGTGTGACTGGTACCTAGTAAGTACCTGCATATTAGCTCTCAATAAACAGATGAATGAAAACGAATCTTCTGTACTCCTCTATTTCAGTGACTTACATGTATCTGCCTAGGCAATGAAATGGATAATTTCAGTTGCATTATCTTTATTTATTTAATAAATAAGTTATATTGGGTTTTATGCTGATAAAAAATAATATCGAATACAGTTGTCTATTTGTTGTAAAGTTTCCAACACCCCAAATCTTAAGAACTCTTCACTTTCTTAAATTTTCTATTCTCTATTTGGATATTTTATTTGTATTTGCATGGTCACAATCAATCAAGGAGTGGCTAGCATTCATTAGAATACTTTTGACCAATTTGGAAAGTAAACCTGTGTTATGTGTCCAGTGAAATTACTTCCCCCTCGGCCAAACTTATATTCTGTTTTGACTTATTCCCCATCCCCAAACCAGAGAGTTGTTTATTTCCCATTTGAATAAGCAATTTGGTGGATTTAAATATCTTTTGTTTCAAGATATCATCATCCAAACATACTGGAGTTGGCTGCATACTTTACAGAGAGCGAGAAGTTCTGCCTGGTTTATCCATATATGAAAAACGGATCACTTTTTGACAGATTACATTGTGTAGTAAGTCATTTCCATTACTCTGCTTGACACTTTGATTCCCTGGGGAGCTGCTGAAACCTTCAGTGAGAGCTGAGAGGTCAGTGTGTGTGTTCAGATGAGGGGACAGCCCACAGTGGGCTTCCCAGCGGGGCAGAGGACTTCTCCATGAATTAATTCTTACTCTTAGAAGACTGAATAAATACCTGAGTTACTATGTGTTGCGCAACGTGGCGGCCAAAGGATTTACTGGGTCCTCACTCCTTACTGATTCTGTATCTCAAGCGAGTGTACATCAACTACCTTTATTTCTCAGATAATTTTTATCTGTGTAACTTTACAAGGGTACCACCCTTCAATACAAAGAGTAAACATACAAGTGATACAGACTCCTTAAAGAGAAGGAAGCTGAACAAATGCCATGATTTCTCACAAGATGGTTTTGAAATATGTTTAAAAATTGACTCAAATAGGTTAAGTTTCAGTTAAGATGAGAATAAAACCAGATTATGCTCAATTACCCACGCTATTATGCCACAAATAATTTATTTAATGAACTTTTACACATAATTACCTTATTATCCATATTTTGATTAAGCTGATATTAACATTACTAGATATTTTCATTGGCTACAAAGGCCTAGAACCATCATTGGGAGTAGAGGAAAGACTATCTTGAATTAAAAACACGTTATGGTAAACCCACCACACCCCAGCTCAGTCATCAGCTTCTATTCTGGCATAATTCTGTGTATGGAATACACACATGGTTTTTACTCAGAAAGTAAAATTACTGTTGTCTTTTTAGGGTAACACAGCCCCACTCTCTTGGCACACTCGAATCAGCGTATTAATTGGAACAGCCAAAGCCATTCAGTACCTGCACAACACGGAGCCGTGCTCGGTCATCTGTGGCAGTGTATCCAGGTAAATTATCCCAGAGCTTTAGGTTACACCTGAAAGGCCCTCTCATCATTGCAGGTGAGTCAGACTTCATGCTATTTTCTGCCTATAGTTCCTAGCATGTACGTGTGTATTAAAAATGCTCATCTAAGTACTTAAAAATCTTACCTTTTTATTAATGAAAACATATCTATCAAATTTAAAAAGCTGCATTTATGCTGCCAAAGGGAGAGTTTATATTATCTTTGGGAATTATTAATGAATATTGTAAGATAGACAGCTTTGTGTATTCTATTAGTTATACATGATAACAAACTGTGAACTGAACCTGTACTAATCTCACTTTAAAAAAATGAGGTTAAAGGAAAGGTTAAGTACCTTACTTATATGGGGATTCCTAGCAACAAAACAGTAGTAAATGACAACTAAAATTTTTTGTCCTTGAATCTCCAGTGTCTTGCTGATTCCACTGAGCCTGCCACCTTGTAGCTATGTATAAATTCATATGTGACAAGCTGAGCAGCAACTCCTGTCTTCATTTTTGAGACATGAGAAAATTAGTAGCAATATCTTCCATCTTTCTTCTTCTTCAGTGGACTAGGAATCATTTAGAGAGTAGATAGCCCGAGCGAAACCTCCCTGGTGAAATTTTCCTATTGTGATGAAGTTCCTTCATCTTGAACTTGTTCAAAAGTCGCCAAATACACCACTGCTGGACAGCAGGGAAGACTCAGTTTAAAAGGCTGCTTTCTCTTCTGAACCATCTCCTCGTACCTTGAAAAAAGCTTGTAGTATGCTTTTGAGTTGACAAAAGGAGGACTGGTTGCTCACTTCTTTGTTTTCCTGGTGAATAAACTCCACATGAAAAGACTAGATTTTCATGTAGTCCTGGAGGAGTGGGGGTGACCAACCATAGATGTCTGTTCCTGTTGCAATGTGGAAATTCATCAACTGTAGTGGCCCCATTAATCAGCGTAAAGTTGGTGCACCCTCATGGCACCTGAGACATAGACAGACGGTGGAGGTCTCAGAGGTCAGTGGTGTCAGCCATTGGGGTTGGTTCCAAAGGGCTGAGGTGGCCACCCCAACCTAAAGCAGTCCTCTTTCCACCCAGCTCTCAACCAGCTCTGCCCAGCGGGCGCTCAGATATGTTTTAACTGAGTAAATAAATAAATAAATATCTAGAATTTTGCTGTACATATTCTTCCCTTGGTTTAAACTTAAAATGAACATGAGCCTATTTTCAATCTCAAGCAGTCATATATGAATTTAATTAATTTTCCTTTTGTGTGGCTAAGTTGATCAAATTCTCTCCTGAAAGCACAGCTTGATAGGAAAGACAGGTGAGAAGAAAGACAATGTCGAGATTTCGGTTTGCGATGGGAGAAGGGGACAGGGAAGGCCACCCACTGGAGCAAAGGGAACATTGGGTTGGAAGGATACACTTCCAGCCCCCCGAGTTACAAGGTTTCCTACTGCTAAAACTAGGTGAGGAAACTTGGATGTGCCCCTCCAACATCGCCCTCTTGGTTTAGGTTAGAGCGTAGACCATGGACCCCAGGTTCTGCTTCCGCACTCATGTTTGGTGTCTTCGGGCAGGTTCCCAGGGAACTGGCTCAGAGGCAGAGATTTGCCTGCAGGGGATTTTTAAGGGTGTGTTCTCAGGAACAACAAGTATCAAGGAGGAAAGGAGGAAAGGAGGAAGGCAGAATGGGGCTGTTGGAGAAGCTGGGCTGGGATACGGTCATAGAGGACTTGGTCAATGCCATGGGGACTGCTGAGGTTGGGGTGACCCCTGAAAAATATCCGAAAGAGAGGCAGGGCACTCAGGTTTTGGCACCCATTCATCTGACTGTCCCTGAGACGGGCTGTAACTTGGCCAAGACAGTTCCCTCCTTCCAAAGACAGATCCCGGGTCAGGGCTTAGCTGTAAGCCATCAGCAGGCCCCATCCCCAGTTGAGGAGTGAGTGCTTCCCTGGGTCCTGAAGGAGGGACCTGGGCCACACCACTGTAGCCACCACAGGTACGCAGGGAGATTTGACTGGATGCCGGTCTCCCAGATGTGACCAAGTGATTCTCCTCTTTCATGTACTTTTCTTCCCACCGCTTTTCATCCTTTCCTGTCAGTTCAGTAAACTAACTGAACCAACTCCTCTCTGTCTGCTTAAAATGTGATTTTAAGATGACTGTCTGCTTAAAATGTGATTCTGAGAAAATTGCTTAACTTAACTAAGTCTCAGTTTTTTCCTCTGCAAAATGCTAATAAAAGAATAATAGCTTCTATCTTAGGGTAAAATGACAAAGTATGTGTGACGCCTGGCAAAGAGTACGCTCTTATCAAGTGGTAGCTCCTGTTATAACTGGTCAGGAAGTGGTAGGAACAGCAGGAGAAGAGGCTAAGAGATCTGATGGCTAATCAGCCTTTTTACTTCTCCCTTTTTTACTTACAGTCTTAATTCATTCAGGCTCCTATAACCAAAATACTATAAGTGGGTGGCTAATAAACAACACACATTTATTTCTCAAAGTTCTGAAGGCTGGGAGGTCCAAGATCGTGATGCCAGCCTATTCTTGGTCTATGAGGTCCCACTTTCTGTTCACGGACAGCCATCTTTCCTCTGTGTCTTCACATGGTTGAAGGGGCAAGGGATCTCTCTGCGGCCTCTTTATAAGACATTCCTTTCATGAGGGCTCTACTCTCACAACCTAATCACCTCCCAAAGGCCTACCTCCTCATTCATATGGTTTCAACATATGAATTTGGGGGAGACCAAACATTCAGTCCATAGCACTTTACCTCCATCATCAGTTTACTGTGTTTGAAAAGTGGACCCACAAACTAATATCTATTTTAAGAAAAATCACTTCATGTGTTAACTAACATGTTGAACATTTTTAAAAATTCCATTCATTTCATTTTTAATTATATTTATTGATTTGAGAGAGAGAAAGAGAGACATTAATTTGTTGTTCCACTTTTGGTATTTAGGCATTCATTGGTTGATTCTTGTAGGTGCCCTGACCAGACATCGAACCCG
The DNA here is from genome assembly GCA_004026545.1 of Mormoops blainvillei. Taxonomy (NCBI): domain Eukaryota; kingdom Metazoa; phylum Chordata; class Mammalia; order Chiroptera; family Mormoopidae; genus Mormoops; species Mormoops blainvillei. The sequence continues at coordinate 14,036 of PVJD01006220.1, forward strand.
CAACATTGGCATATCAGGACAATGCTCTAACCAACTGAGCTACCGAGCCGGGGCCTACATTTATTTTAGTTCATGATATTTATTGAATATCTGTTGTATGAAGACCATCATATGAGACCACAGTGGGGGAAAACAATGCTAATAGTCTTATGAACCTGAATGAACCTTGAAGGTTCAACCCAGTGATCAGAGAGATAACACAAACATAATATGTACAGCGCAATACTAACTATACCCAATGCATGGTTGGTCTGAGAAGGCTTTTCTTCTAATGAGATAGTTCCAAACCAGGTCTTTGAGGAGATAGGTCACGGCAGCAGATTAGTTGAAAGAAGGGAAGAGAATATTCCTGGTAGAAGTAATAATATGTTCAAGGGAACAGAGTGAAGAACTGCCAAGCATGTAATGAAAACAAGACATATTGACTGATTGGAGTGGAAAGGATAAGGTTGGAATAAGGAAAGATAAGACTAGAGAGAGGGGTAAGGAATGTGGTCAGGGGTTGGAGAGGCGTTTGAATACTAACTAGGCTGAGGACCTAGATTTGATCAGCAAGGCTCTCTCTCAAGGGACTCTGAGTCTTCTCTGGGGCACAGGTGGCAACAGAAAGGTTCTAGAGTCTGTTGGGTGATATCAGAACTTTAAAGGAGGACATTTATTTCAGGCCAATATCCCAGGTACTTGTTTGGATGTGCTGAATTATAAAATCATCTAAATTACACTGCTAGATATGTGCCCAATGGGTAATAGGGGTATCAAGTAGGGAAACACATCTGATCAGAGACAGAGAATTTCAGAGGCAGAGTTTAACTGGAAATGCAGCTAGCAACAAAATTTATTTTTCTAGCTGGTGAAGGGGCTGCCATTTGTTGCCTCTCTGGGTTTTCCAAAGGTTTCAAAGACTCAACATAACCCTCTATAGACTACGCCCACCCAGGCATGTGTCAGGGTGTGGAGTTGTGGGGCTGTGGGCATTTATTGAGAATCGTGGTTTCACAAGTGTGTTCCTCTCTGTTCCAGAGCACAACAGCATTTCACAGCCACTGAACTCTTGGACTTTCTGCTAAGCCTGCCAGCAAAGATATGAATTAGTGCCAACGATAGCAGTAGATTTTCCCCTTTCCTTTGGTGATGGGCACACCTGTTCTCTAGAAACTGGAATGAGACCAGCTCATTTCATTCAAGGCGCTGAGCATCTGTCGGATGGTAATGGCCAAGAGTCTTGGCCAGACGTGAATTGGCTGACCTAGGTTACCCTCCTGAATCTCTTTTAAATGAACCCTTCACTCTGCTCTAAGTGTGGGCCTCTCTGATTCTTGGATCCTCTACTTGTACATACAGACTTGTACTTTCAGGAAGATCTGCAATCCCTACTCTTATGCCTTTGTCATATTAATTTTTTAAAAGATTTTATTTACTTATTTTTAGAGAGAAAGGAAGGGAGGGAGAAAGAGGGGAGAGAAACATCAGTGTGTGATTGCCTCTCGTGTGTCCCCCATTGGGGACCTGCATGTGCCCATGCGTGTGCCCTGACTGGGAATCGAACTGGTGACCCTTTGCTCTGCAGTCCAGCACTCAGTCCACTGAACCACACCAGCCAGGGCTGTCATATTAGTTTTAATTCTTTGCAAGGAGAGGCAGCTTCTAGGAGATATGTCATTTTATTGCACAGCACTGATAATTGACTAAAAAAAGAAAGGACACTTCAAAACATGTTAAACAGTGATCTTTCAATGAGTAAGTCAGGTCCCTGTATTTGTTGGAGTGAGAAATGGAAGATATTGTTACCTTTATTTTCCTTTTTGCACCCAGGCCTCAGACTGATGAATCACAGGAGAGTTCATTGTACATCATTTGACATTATTAAATAATGTTTTAATAGCATGAAATAACATGGAACAATGTGCATGAAGAGAGATTAAGTGAAAAAAAGCCAAGCTGAAGTAGCACAGAATACTACAGATTTATGATTAAAAAATAGCTTAAAAGTAAAATAAGAATATAAATAAGGGTTTATTGAGACAGAGAGATACAGCTTTTTACTGAATGGCTTAGTTTTTACTTCTACATTATGCTTTTTAAATTTTTATTTAAGGATTATGTCCTATTCTTATAATAGAAATAGCATTTATTACAAAAATGTACTCTGGCATCAGACTTTTCTATCTCAAACTGAGGAAGCACGAGAAATTTCAATGGTGAGTCTCTAGTTACTAAATGATGTCCAAAAATTTTATTTCATTCATTTCCCATAATTACTTCCATCTGCAGAGAAGCTCGGTAATCTCACACATTTGTGGTTTTTTTAATAGTTTAAGAAATGAAGATTGCAAAGCCATTATTGAATGGCCTGGAGCCCAGAGTGTGGATAACACCTTGGTTTAAGCACAAGGAAATGGCATCCACGCTGCAACTGGCGGTGACAGGGGAAGAGCACAGGACATCTGGGTTCAAGCCCAGGCCCTGCCTCCCACTCTTGGGCCACAGCTTTCTTCTCACTTGTATGTTCAGAGCCAACTGGGATGATCTCAAGTTGGATCTCTTCTTGCTTTCAAATTCTGTGACATTGCACCTGCCTATTTTTGTACTGCACTCTATACCCAAATATAAGGATTATGACAGGAGAAGGATGTGACCGTAAAGTCCCATTTTTTTAGAATCTCGGTCAAGCTTTATCCTGATCAGCTTCACAGTGAGGATGAGGAGTTCAGCTATGTTAGGGAGGTGCCTCTAGAGACCTACTCACCCCAGGGCAGATTCCACAAAGTCCTGACTTGCCTGTTTCCCAGAAACACCTTCCCTGGGGTCTTTTCTCTCTCCTCCCCTCCTTTTCAGCAACCCACCCAACAATGACAACCAGTGATGTCATTGCCATCTCTGTCTCTGGCTAAGTGTATGGCCTTTGAGTCAGGAAGATCTCAACTCAAATCCCCGCTTTACTGCTTTCTAGCAGTGTGACTTTTGCAAGTTACTTAAATTCCCTGAGTCTCCATCTCCTTGTCTGGAACTGAGTGGACTACACTCCTCCCAGGCTGTGGGGGTGGAATGAGATAATCTGTTTAAAGCACCACCCAGAGTTTAGCAATAAGCTGCAATTTCTCCCACCTCGTGGAGACTGCTTCTTCCGCCTCCCAGGTGTCTCATCCAACCGGCCCTGGACCCTTGCATGGCATGGCGTCAGAGCTCCGTTTGGGTGCATTTCTAATGACTGGAGCTTCCTTTATATTGGGCTAAAATCTGTGACCTGCTCAGTCACTATTTTACACTGGAATTTTCTACATGTACCTAAAACAAAGAGGAGATAGTTCATTTAAATGCTGCCTTGTAATCAACAGTTACTTATTTTTTTATGAGTAGCTGAATAAAAAGATTTTTTTTTTTCAGTTAACTATAGTAAATTGAAAGAGCACTGAACACTGACAAAGGAAGGCTAAGCTTTAGTTCTGGCTCTGCCATCAAAAAGCTGTTCTGCGTAGAATAATTCATTTCAACCATGTGGGCCTCATTTACCTCATCTGAAAAAGAGCGATTCCACTATAGCAGCGATGACAAATCAATTTTCATCTCACATTCCATTTTGATTGATTGGCAATGATTTCCCACGTGCAGTATTGAGAGAGAATCTGGGGTGTGTACATTTTGCACTCAATTAGTGATGTCTGCCAAAACCATGGGAGGATGTTTTGGTAACATTTGGGCCACATATTTGCCGTATGAAGAATGGTCTAATCTACTCATGGTTTTAAATTCTCTTGATTAACAACTGATTATATCAACACATGTTTGCTTGCTATCTCCTATAGACTCAGCATCGTACTTATGTAAACAACATAAACTGGCCTCTGAGGGAGGGTCAGAGGATATAGCGGAGGCCGTAGAGTGGGGACTTGGTGAACGGAGCAGCGCTAGAATTCAGGACAGTCAAGTGAAAAGTTCATGGAGGAAGTGAATCTTAGAGTGCATGGAGGATTGGCTAGAAGTAAGGAAGAAGGAGCACTTTGCAGGTGAGGGGAATGACATAAAGAAAGCCCCCAGTGGAAGGGAGTGGGGGCGGGCAAAGGAGAGCAAATGTGTGGTGACGGATGGAAACTAATTATTGTCCACCTGAGACGTGTGTAATGTTAGTAACCAATGATACCTCAATAAAATAATTTAAAATTTTAAAGAAAGGAAGACAGAAAGCCTTTAAACATCAACAAGTTCAGCCTACCCTGACTGCATTAGTAAGTGCTGGTACATCGGGGTAGCTCATGGGCGGCAGACAGAGTCGGGAGCTCAGTGAAAGCCCGAGGAATTCAGACCTGACCTAAAAGCCCACTGAATAACTTATTAATCTTGCCAACAGCCCTGAGTTTAGGTATCATTGGTCTTATCTGTTTGATAGAAGAGAAAGCCGAGGCTTCCAGAAATCAGTAACTGGCTTCTGTCACACATCTGTAGATGTGAAAGGGAGGTGGGGCTCCATGTTTGTGTGGGGACTCCTGGGAGCACATTGGCTTCATTAAGCAGAGACGGGGAAATTGGGCAGGAAAGAAGAACATAATTAACATATGCAAATTTGGAAATGTCGACATTGGACTCCTTGTGAAAATAGCAGTAGGCAGTGGACCGAGTTGGAGGTTTGGCCTGGAGTCTGCAAGCAGACTCTTCACCCTGTTCAAGCAGCGAGTGGAAATAGCCTCGTTAGGAGACGCTCTGTCAAGGACACAGTTGCAGGACACGAAGGAGGAAGCCACGCCCCCATTTAAAAGGTAATTTCAAGAAGCCTGGTGGTTTAGTTAGCCCAAAAATGTCTTAGTAATTTGAACTTTTCAAAGAGAATGTTACAAAAACAAAAATTTATTTCCAGATGGTGGAATTTGAGGAGGAAAGGGTTTAAACAAAACAATCTTAAAGAGCTGAAGTCTCTATTCTTGACAAAAGACCCTCACATTTTTTATGTGGGGAATGAAGACGTTTTCGAATTGCAGGATCACATAAAAGCATCTGAAAGCAGTAAACCTTCTTGCTATTTCCATCCTATCCCTTAGTGAGCTTAATTGTTTTCACATTTATGAACGATCTTAAACTCAAATGCATTTTATCCTTGACATTTTTCACCCCACACATTCATCCCTGCTAGTTTCCAAAGCCAGGAGATAATCTTGGTGAACATTTCTAATGTTTCCTATGAGATTATGTTCTCTCGTCCATTTGTGTTGCCATTTGTCTCCTGCCAAGTGAAACAGCCTTTCATGCAAGGGAAGGGCTCTAGGAAAGAAAGGAGAGAAGAAGCCATTTGCTTAAAAATGAAGTTTTAAAAATGGGCATGCGTCAGAGATGTATGGCTGTAGTAGGTACATGGAGAATGAGGGACTAGAAAGGCTGGGTGGTTGGGAAGAAGGGCGGGAAGCCGCGGACCGACCTGTTCCTACAGCCATGCCGCCCGTGCCTCAGGGCCCGTGCCTCTCCTACCGTCGCTCCCAGAGCTGATGTGTGCGTTGAGACCGGGCTCCAGCTCAGTATTTAGTGGGAAAGGCAAAGCCTGCAGGAAATGCAAAATTTGTTTGTTTGACTGATTGTTTAATTAGCCAATCTCCTCCCTTTCCCTCTCCCCCCCAAAAGTCTACTTTTGTTTTTCAGAAACATTGTAGATATAAACAGCTTCTTTTCCTCAGACTTTCCTACATGCCCCTTAGTGCCGCCTTTCTTCTAAGACATCTAAATATGCTCACTTTTTCCGTAATGTTTGCCAAAGGAATGAAATATTACCTAAGTTAAAATTTCCCCTTTTCTTTTTACCATCACTGACTCTAAACTCCAACATCCATTGATTTATACAACTGGATGCATACATGTATGCACACATATGTACAAAATAATAACTATACATTGTTTTTCCTTCCAGGGTCTTAAAATGCCTGGAAATGTTCATTGAATCAGGTTCTTCCAGGACTTTTCTGGAATATTTTGAAACATAGCCACTGCCTTGAAACTGGTTAACCCAAGAGCCCTCGGAGCTCCAGAGTCACCCTGCAACCTCCTGTGCCTTTGTTATTTCAAATTGGTGCCCTTGATCTTCTAGTGATAGCCAGCCAAATTCCCTGGGCTTGGGGAGTAAGGCGTTGTGTGTAGGATAGACAATGGCTAGACTACATCCTTCCAAGCGCATTTCCAGGCCTTCCCTGTATCGGGCACTCTGCTTATGTGTTCTCATTTAGTCCCCGTAACAGCCTGGTGAGTTCAGCATTGCCAGATCTGTTTGCTGACAGGGAAACTGAGGCTTAGGGGAGTTGTGCTGGTTTGGTTGGAGATGAAATTTCACATTTACAGGAGGAATACCCTGTATTGACTGGGCCTTAACATAGAGAACCTAGGTAGCCATGAAAGCAAAACAAGTTTTAGTACTGCCTCTGAGTCCTGCCTGGTTTCAGTGGGAGAGAGAGAGCTGCATCACCCGAGGTGGGGATAAGGGTCTCGGGTTCATATCATTTTAGGCCAGATGCCCGCATTCTGCAGTGGGGGAGCAGGTGTGTGCCCTTCTCCAGTAATCTACAGGCTCCCAGAGAAACTGGACCTTACCTCATCTGGTGAGGGGTATCTTGGTGTTGCCACAGCCATGACACGGACAGCAAGGTGTCCTGTTGCCTCAGGCTGTCAATGAGAGGCCACTTGGGTCCTCTTTATCTCTGGGGCCAGTTGGGTGGAGTCTGGACTTTTCCTGAGAGTTGCCAGCACTGCGGCACTGGGCTACAGAGCACCAATAACTCCCCAGAAAACCCTATAAAAATGAATATATCTTTGAAAACCAATCATGCACTTACATGTCAAACATGGTATGTACACTTAAGCTCAAATCCTGCATCATAATCTAGGTGTATTATCTTGCTTTATATTTAAGGCCCACATACTTCAACTAAATTAGGAGACAAATTGGTAAGCAAAGAAAGTAATTCTTGTAGCCTTTCGGGGATTCAGTTTCCCCCAAAAGAACTTTCTCAGAGATCCTTGGCAAGAGGGAAGCTAAGTACAATAATATTCCCAGTCTGGATATAGATCACTGCCTTGTGCAAGATTTTCCCTATCTCGTTAGTGGTCTTGCCACTGATCCTTCTGCTGAAAGAATTATCTAGAGAAGTCTCTCTGCTATAGTAAGTAGTCTTGTGGGAAAGACTAGAAGAAATAGAATGTAGAAACACTAAATTAGGTGTGTGGGCCATTGGATACTTCTCATCTGCGTCTTTGGTAGCCACAATAGCTAGCTAGCCTTTCATTGCATTATATTGTTACGTAATTTTAGTTATTTATATTGTCTTCATTTTGGTAGTCTGTTTTTAGCCCTATAGGATAAACATATTCAGTTGACCTACATGGCAGCTGACGGCACTTTATGTTAGAACATTCTATTTAAGGTTGAAGCAGGGGGAAGAATTAGGGCAGAATTGATTGTTGAAGGGCCTTTTGCAATTCTCACTTTCCTGAAACAGAACATCCTTCTTCCTTGGCCACCATTAACCTTTATTTCGAACCGAGTAAATCACTGGACTCAAAATTTATGTTATACGCTAACGTCGGCTGGTAAACAACTTGTCTTTTCACCAAATATCATTATTCAAAGTGTGAAAGCAGTGCCCTGGAACGATTTCGCATTCTTATTGATGGCCTCTCACTGACCCAAAGTCCTTTCTTGGGTTTTATCGTGTAACACATTGTGGTTATCCGGCTCAACTCTTACAGAAATGTGATTCACCAGTTGCTGGAAGCTTCCTGCCAGTGTAGCTGAGGGTCAAATAAATAGATTAGATGACGGCGGTTGTTTCGTGGTGGTTGTTGTCGTTGCTGCTTTCTTTTTCTTTTATGCTTGAAAAAACCTATTGGTCAGGAAGTCTAAGTGTTCCACAGATTCCACTTTTTGTGTTCTCCCGGTTCTGGCATTTTAAGTTGCAATTTTTATACCTTCTTTAGAGCTGGGGTACAGGAAGGAAGGGCTAGATGTTTGACAACGACAACCTGGCGTTCAGGGCTTTGCCGTGCTCCTCCAGGCTGAAATGAAGTGGGGCAGGGCGCAGAAGAGAGCCAGGCTCTGAGGGCGGCTGAGGCCGGAGGGGCAGAAGGTCGGTCCTGGTGACGAAAGTTATGAGCCCCTCTGCCCGCCTCAACTCCTGGCACACCTGGCAAACTCCTGCATTAATACCCTGGCACTCAGAATGATCGGGTCATTTCCAGAAGCCCTGCTCTTGATCTGAACAAGTGAAGTGTACGTCTATGGAGGAAGTAATTAAGGACAGAATGTCTGTTCTTACAGAGAGCTGGAGAGAAGGTGGATCTGGCTCTGGTATATTCCTCACCTTCAGAAGAATTCCAAGTGAGAAAAACAAAGAATGGGTGAGGAGTGACATAGATGTGTGGGACCCAGGTTGGTCTTAGAAGCTGACAGGTTTGAAATAATCTGGAGAGAAAAGACAAGGCAAGGAGAAAAATGAGGATGGTGCTTATGATACAAGTCGCCTCCCTGAATTTCTCCTCATAAATGCAAGGACCACACAACAGGAAGGGCTCCAGGGCCTATGTGGAAGGTGGGCTCTTTGGATTTTGAGATTCTGTTGACACTTTTAGAGGAGGGAGAGTGAAATAAAGTTTAAGGCGTGTGTCTTTCTGGTCCTGGGAGCCCCATTATTTTGTCTATTGTCACCTCAGTGCTAGACAAAGTCTGCATTAGAATGCTTGAGGCCTTCATCTCAAATCCTCTAAATAGAACCCATACTCTGAATATTCCGAATCATAATAATGCCTACAATTCAGACCTGTAGAGCTAGGGTCTGCCTGTCAGTCTACTTATGCAGGGACAGAAAGGACTCCTAGAACTTTCATAAGATCCAATACTTGTTCAGGATTAAGAATTTCTTATTTTCACCCTATAGCTACTACCACTTTTAATACGCCAAGGCCGTGGCTTTGATCCCTGGTCAGGGCACATATAAGAAGCAACCAATGAATGCATGAATAAGTGGGATAGCAAATCCATGTTTCTCTCTCTCTCTTCTTTCCTCTCTTTCTAAAATTAATTAAAAAAAAAAAAAGGACTCAAGACAAAAAACCATGGATAATAGGACAATGGAGTAGGGTTATCCTAAGGCAGGAGCTGCTAAATATTCCTCAAATCACGGAAGGCTCTAGTAGGTTAGTGGCTCCAGGCGGAGCGTTCCATAGCAGAGCTCCATGCACGTCACAGACCATTGTTATCTGGTTAAAACCCAGATAACGTTCTCATCACTTGTAAGCAGAGCTCGAGGAATGCTGCTTTGGTTCACTTTAGTGTCTCCTATTGATGAAGCATCAACTTTATCCACCAATTCCATATACGTAGTTGTAAATTCGTAATGCCCACTGTTCCTGCGTCAGGATTTTGTTTTAGATTTTACATAACACTTGGATTTATACATGAAGAAAAATGAGCACATGTCCTCTATTTCATGGAAAATTATAGATGGTTTCAATTTGCCCATGTTTGTAATTAGCCAAATATCAAGGTGAGCTTGTCCTGTTGGTTTTCACCAAAGTGTCTCTGTAATGTTTTTGTCTTGTCGATCATTGCCTTGAATTTTAGTGCAAACATACTTTTGGATGATCAGTTTCAACCCAGACTGACGGACTTTGCCCTGGCACACTTCCGACCCCACCTGGAGCATCAGAGCTCCGCCACAAGCGTGGCCAGCAGTGGCGGCAGACACCTGTGGTACATGCCGGAGGAGTGTATCAGGCAGGGCAAACTCTCCACCAAAACAGACGTCTACAGCTTCGGAATCGTAAGTACCGGGAAGGCTCTAAATTGAGGTGTACCCGTGAAATCTGTGTGGTTTTATTAACCAATGCCACCCTGATAAATTCAATTTTTTAAAAAGGCTTTAACTTTTAGATATGATTTCCTGTTCCTCATTGTGTTATACATTAATTTTGTGTCATCAGTCAGCAATAAAATATAAATTTATTAATTGGGATGAACTCTATTCATTGTTAAGGTTAATAGGCACAGTAATTGTTTACATACATTTAACTTTCTATTTATTCTTTGTAGGTAATGATGGAAGTTCTGACAGGTTGTAAAGTGGTGTTAGATGAGCCAAAGCATATTCAGCTGGTAAGGATTGTCTTCCTCTCTGCACCTTGGTCATTTTTCTGATAGATTTCTAAATGAGGTTGTCTTCTTCTCTTCCTAGAGGGACCTCCTTATAGAATTGATGGAAAAGAGAGGAATCGATTCATGCCTCTCGTTTCTAGATAGGAAAGTGTTTCCCTGTCCTCAGAATGTTTCTGCCAAGCTCTTCTCTCTGGCAGGCCAGTGCGCTGCAACGCGGGCAAAGCTAAGACCATCAATGGATGAGGTACGTACGCACGCAGCTTCATTAAAAACTAAGCCCACAGAACCACGGAAAACCTACATGGGATAAATTGTGTATCTAAGTGAATTCTTTATTAATGAGGCAAATCTAGCCCTGAAAGAGAATTCGGATTGAGTACACAGCTTTTCCAGCCTACGGCCATAATACCATTCTGAACGCACCCAATCTGGGCTGAATGCATAGCTTTTCCAGGTCAAAAAGTCTCATCACTTGGTACTCTGGGAGAGGTCATTATTGGGTGGAACCAGGGACCTGCAAAAATTTTAATGAAGAGACATAGTGAGTACTCTGGAGAGAATATTTTATTTAAACCCCTTTAAGAGATCTGCCCATTAAAAATGCAGTATGTATTTTTCTTCTTATATTTTTATCTATCATCTGCCCAATCAATTTAATCATCCATTCACTTAGTATTTGTTTACAATAAACAAAATTGATTTAGTGCCTAATTTGCACGTGCCAGAGCTCGTGCTGGGTGCTCGGGGTACAATAGTGATCAAGCTACGACTGCTGCCCTCAAGCCCACGATCTGTCAGGAAACATGGACTTTCCGTACAGAAAGACAAGCATAATGGCAGGTGGGAGCACAGAGTTAGAATACAGTCTAGCAGATGGAAGTCAAGGAGGCTTCTTCATGGAGGTGGCAGCTGAGCTATGACCTGAAGAACAGGGTGGGTTTAGGTAGCCTTTGGAAGTCCTGGAAGAACTTCCCAGGCAGAGAGAATATACGCCTGCAAAGGCTCAGAGCGGATGAATTTCATGTTGCTGAGACCACAGGTAGTTCTTTGTCATGGAAGTGGAATGGTGGTGAAGGAAAAGCTGCAGTGGTTATCAGAGAAGAGTCCAGGTGGTAGAGGGACATGACTTCCATTCTAGGAATTTGAGTTTTATCCCGAGTCTATTGCACAGTAATGAAAGGGTTGTAATCAAGGAGTTGACACCATCAGAATATAAAAAACACTGGGCTGGGAGTCAGGAGAGCTGTATTCTAAGCCTGCCACCACCAGTAAGAGCTGTGGGACCTGGAATCTTGGGCCAGGAAAGGAGCTATGAGGTCTATAGTGGAGGGAACATGGAATTGGGAGCCAGAGATCAGGAGTCAAGTAGCAACTGGTCTGCTCCTTATGGACCAGTGATATTGATTGATCCCCCTTTTGAGACTCATCTTTGTTGTGAGAATAATAGCGTTGTTTGTGCAGATTAAATAGGGTGATACAGGTAAAGCACTTTGAAATTATAGAGCTCTCTCTCTGTATTCTTTTAAATAACATATGTGTGAGAAGGTATGTTGTATATTATTTTATATCAGGTCAGTGGTTCTCAATTTGGGCTGCACATCCAAATAAACTGACAAGCATTAAAAATACAGACTCCTGGTCCCCCATCTCTGTATTTTTTGAACGACAGCCTTCAGGGTGGGGATAAGGGACCTGTATTTTAAGAATGCTCCTCTTGGTAAATCTGGCATCTGAGGACTATGGATTGGGTTCACTGTACCCTGAACCCTTCCAATTTTCCACATATTAAGGTCAAAGTAAAAAAACGATAAGAAATTCACCCAAGATCACAAAATAGTGGTAGCAAATCTAGCTCTTAGGTCAAGTTTCTTGACATTCAATTTGATGCAGTTTGTTGTTTTTTTTTAATGCTTTACTTCAAGTCACTTAGTTTACCCATTAAAATGAAGGATTTAGCTAATCTCTACTACCTTCTCACTCAAAATTCCATTGTAGAACTGACTTCATGAAAAGAAGAGCACATTCCTTAATAGGTAGACAGAAAGAAAGGTAAAGGAAAGGTTATTCAAGCTTAACGTGATGTTTTCTTCTTGGTTAATTAGGTTCTAACTACTCTTGAAAGTACTCAAGCCAGCTTATATTTTGTTGAAGACCCTCCCATGTCACTCAAGTCCTTCAGGTGTCCTTCTCCTCTGTTCTTGGACAACGTACCAAGTATTCCAGTGGAAGATGATGAAAGACAGAGTAAGCATTCACCACTTCACGACAAACATTTGAGAGAAGAGGGAATGACTCAAAAAACTCCCTTTGAATGCAGCCAGTCTGAGGTTACATTTCTGGGCTTTGAGAGAAAGGCGGGGAGTAAGAGAAATGAGGACACTTGCAATGTGCCCAGTTCTTCTTGTGAAGAATTTTGGCCTCCAAAGCATGCAGCTCCATCCCAGGACTCAAGGGCCTCTGGCATGACTGTGGACCCTTCCGGAGAAGCTCCGGGCAGTCCTCACACAAGCAGGCCTCTGGACACCAGCTGTTCCTCTGAATCCTTCGGGAACGAATGTGAACAGCACAAGAAGGAATCCATTTTACCAGAAGATAAAGAAGGCAAGTGTTAACTGAGGCATGTGAGTATAGGTACCATCTTGGGAAGATGCTGCCTTCGTAAGTAATGCCAGAAGGACGGCCTTGGTAACACAGATTAACGGCCTGGACAGTCCCATTCTTTGCTATCCAACCTGCAAAAACAGGGTGGCCTAAAAATGTGTTTCATCGGGTAATTGCCTCATGAGCAAACCTACGCTAAATTAGAGCCATTCAAGATTATTTGAGATCATGGGCTCTGACTACAAACCAACTAAACAATCAAAATGTGCCCAAAAGAGACTGGATTCTAATGTCTTCATCATCAGTATGGGTCCTCAGAGCCTTCAGCCTGCTAAGTATGTTCAGTTCAGTTTAGTGTAGCTTGCTGACAAAAGTTGTAGGAAGTGCCTAATTTGTAAATATTAATAGATGCCCTTTAAAGAATTGCCTTTTTGTTTACTTTTATTGACCCTTATTATTTTTCTGTTCATCCCTATCAAGCCTGCATGTCTGAAAATGAGCCAGGTTCACCCTTGGCTATGACCTGTTCTATGCAGAGACGGGATTCTTGCCCAAGATCTGTATTCTGTATTTAAACTCTTCAGGCATTTTATCACATATAATATAGTTGTTACCTATTATTACAAGTTCTGTTTTTTTTAAACAAACTTAGAGGCCTGTTATATCCTGAGTATAATGTGTGAGGTTTTAATCAGGTAGCTTTTGTCCCTGAGGGAGTGGCTGGCCCCAAAAGCAGAGGTCAGCTTTTTGTTACATTCAGTAGCTTCCAGCTCTGTGCCTTTACTCCTGCCGTTTCCTAGATATCTCCCTTTGAAATCTGACCCCGTCCTTCAGGGCCCAGCAGAACTGCCGTCCTTCCAGCAGCTCCCCTATTCTCTCTAGCCGGAAATACTTCATCAGCATTTCCATAGCAATTATTTGTATTTCTATGTTATACTAGTCATTTTCTGAATTATATCAAAGTTGCTTGTGCCATCTTCTCTCTTTGACTAGACCTGTAAACTCCCTGTATTAGTTTTCTATTGTTGCTGAAACAAATCATCACAAACTTAGTGGGTTAAAAAAAAAACATGAATTATTTTGCAGTCCTGAAAGTCAGAAGTCCTTGGCATTCCTCCTGGAGGCTCTGGAGGAGATTCATCTTCTCACCTCTTCAAGCTTCTAGAGGCCATCTGCCTCCCTTGGATCATGGGCTCCTCCTCCATCCCCAAAGCCAGCAGCGCAGTGTCTTTGAACCTAGATCCCCCTTTTTCTCTCTTCTTTATCACCTCTTTCGCGTACTTTGACCCTCCTGCCTCTCTCCTAAGGATCCTTGGGACTGCATGGGGCCCACGCAGGTAACCCAGGAAAATCTCTGCATCTCAAGAGCCTTAATATAATCACATCTGCAAATGTCCCTTTTCTCTTGTAAAGTAATAAATTGACAGGTTTCCGGGATTAGGACATGGACATCATGGGGCGGGGCGGCACAACTCTATCACATTCCTGAGTGTGTAGGGTCACCTCTTGAAGACCTAACATGTTATCCTATACAGAGAGAGCACTTACTTATAAGCTGAATTAAAGTATTTCCATGAACCCACATAATCAAAAATTCAGCTACAGTAAACATTGCTGAGTAAATTAATAAAGTGGGGATAATGATTGTCTTTATCATGGTGGGTTGAAATACTCCAAGAAAACCGTTTCCAGAGGATTTCCAGAACCTCCTCCTTCAGGGCATTTACAATAAAAGGATAGACCTCTAGCTTTCTGTGCATCAGAGGAGTAGGCACATACCTTGTGTGTGTGCGTGTGTGTGTGTGGGGGGGGTGGATTGGGTTAATCATAGGCATATTGGAGTCTACATTCAAGAACAACTAATCAAAGAAAGAAGTTATCAGGAACTGGGGTCAGGTTAGCAGACCAAGGTCAGAAACATGGAACTATATACATTTCTGAGGAAAAAATGATCTCCTGGCAGAAAGTGAGGTTCAAAACACAGTAAGCCTTAGTCTGATTGACAGGCCCCAAAGAGGCCCCAGTAAGCATTTAGGAGACGCCTTGCTCACAGGTGGGTCTGCAGGGGACCTGGCTTTCGAGTGCTGTCCTCCCCATCTGAGCATGATGTGTGTCCTCACAATGCTCCCAAATGGCCCCTGTGCTAAGATTAGTAGGAGAAGAGGCTTGGACTTGACTTCATAGGATTTTAATTCTTATGACCTGTCCTAGTTGGCAACTCTTGACTATACATGTTAATGAAAGGAAGCGGTAAACGTCTTTGGCATTTGGCTTTATGTATTACAAACCACTCTGAAGCTGATTTAGCTTGTTCTGTAAATGGTGTCTGAAAGTACCTTCAGTGAGAGGTCACTAAGGAAGCTCTGATTAACACCAGGCCTGCACCATCACTCAGCACTCCTGTAATCTGTTGATTTTATGTTGATTTGAATTTACTTATTTGACTTAAAGCAGTGTTCCTTAAACTTTAATGTGCATCTAAATGAAGTGGAAGGCTTGCTAAAAGCACATACTGTTGGGGCCACCTAGCTTCAGACGCAGTAGTTCTGGGGTTCGAAATTGGGCTTTTTGCCTGACTCGTGTGGCTCAGTGGACTGAGTGCTGGCCTATGAACCAAAACGTCACTGGCTCCGTTCCCAGTCAGGGCACATGCCTGGGCTGTGGGCCAGGTCTCCAGTAGGGGGTGCACAAGAGGCAACCACACATTGATGTTTCTCTCCCTCTTCCCCTCCTTCCCCCTCTCTTTAAAAATAAATAAAACCTTAAAAAAAAAAGAAATTGGACTTTCTAACAAGTTCCTGGGTGACGCTGGAGCCACTCTGAGAACCACTGCCCTAAAGTGTTCTTAGATTGCTCTAGATCAGTAGATGCTACCTTTCCAACTAGGCTGTATGTTTTTTGAGAGAAGTGTCATTTCTTTGTATTCCAGCAATGTTGTTAATCTATGATCTTTTTGACTAGATCATCTTGCTCGGGGTGAGTATTTTGGACATCTAAAGGACCAAATCAGATTAGCTGGCAATAACCTAATGGTATGGTAAGCAGATGCCACTGTGGCTGGAAATTACTGGTTTTCTACTGAGTGATCCAGTCCTCCTGACTAGATTTGCCTTCTAGTGGGTACATTAATAAATATTGATTATCATAATTAAATCTGTCATTCTGTGGTGTCCAGTAAGGGATACCTCGTAGCTTCATGTTGTGCACAGTGAGAAACCAAGAATGAGCCTCCAGGTGTTGCCTCTGATCAGCAAACAGGAATTAGTCAAGAATTGCACTCATCTTCACCCTTATAATGCACCATGAGCAGTCCTCCAGGCAGGCTCTATTTAGTTGTTAGACTTTTCATCACATTTCATGATGCCCCAAAATATTTTATTGTTTTTGAAAATAGGTATGAGATTTCTGACATCATCAATTTTATTGACTTCCTGAAAATTGTTATAGTGATCTCTGACTCACCGCATAATAGTAGTTTTATATCGTGGTACATCAGCCTGTGTAAAACAACTTTTGTGACCTAACTATGGCGAGTACAGGAAGCAAGGGTTATCCTGAGTAGTGTTCACTAAGTATCTGCCATAATTGAGGCACTGTATCAACTACTAGGATACCAAGTCAGGAAGAAAAGGGATCAACTCCAGTAACTAGTTGGGTGAAATCTGTTATTTGAACTACCAACCAATGAGACTGAAAATAATGGCTGGAAGGGAGAGGGGAGTTAGAGATTACTGTGTACCTTTGAGAGGGTAAAGAAGGCTTCGTGGAGAAGCTTGCTGGAAGACAGAAGGGAATAAGAGAAACAGAATAGAGTACCCAAGAGGTGTTCCAGGAAGGCCCTCTGGAGAATTGGGGACCCGGAGCTCTACCGGAGCTCTGCACACCGCCACCCGTGGGGCTGGGAGAGTGGTGAAGGCAAAGGGGGCTGGGTCCGGAGCTCTGCATGTTCCTTCCTGTGTAACCATCACAGCTACCCTGAAGGTATGAATGCCATTTTATAGATGAGGAAAATGGCTCAGAGAGTTTAAGGAACTGGCCTGAGGTCCTCCCAGATCTGGAAGAGCCAGAATTTGAACCCACATCTGCCTGACTTCAAAGCCCCATATTCTTTACCTATGAAAAGGCATAAATGTGAAAAGTCATTTGCCGATCCCATAAATTTTCAGTAAGCACACAAGCCTTGCCACATCTCCTGCCTTTATCATTATCCTGCTCGTCTGCCACAGTTCCCTGCCAATGCAGTCATTTGATGTAAATAATAGGAACTCATCCATCCATTCACTCATTGAATAAATATTTGTCGACAGCCTCCTTTGCATCAGACACTGTTCTGGGAGCTGGGGAGACGATGAAGATCAAACCCCACAGAACACCCTGCCCTCACGGAATGTACACTTGACTGACTGACTGACTGAATGAATGAATGAGTGGGTGAAGAGGAGACACCTGGGAGAGTTGTAATTGCAGTTCTCACACTACCTGGCAGCTCCCCACAAGTTGCCATCTTAGAGTGTTGTCTGGGTGTAGATCCTGGCTCTTCTGCCAGCTCTTGTGTAGGGGTTCCAAGGGGTTTTCTCCTTGTCCTGTTGGACAGCTGATATCTCTGCGGCAGCCCCTCACTCTGCTATTACAGTACATAATGCAGTCTATGACATGCTTTGTGGCAAATATGACAGATGCTATTCTTCCACTGACCAATGATTTTTTAGAGCACGAGCTTTCTACGGATGGCAGCTTCAGCAGACTGCCTCTAAGTCAGCCGAACCGCGCGCACACACACCTCACCTCGTTATCATTCCGCTATGGCGTTGTGGCGGACTTCCTTCCTCTCCTTCACAAAACTGAAGCTTCCCTGGGGACACAGGCTCTATCCTGCTCATTGTTGTGTCCCTAACAGCTAGTACAGTTCTTGGCACATAATATGACCCAATAACATTTGTAAAATGAAGGAATCAAATAGTCCTTTAAAGCATCTTCAAACTCATTGGTATCCAGTGTATCAATGCTAACATCTTATTGTGCCCAGAGTTTGCCTTCCCGATACCCATACTATCACCAATCATTTGCTTAAATAGCGCCATCTCACCATTCTTGGATACAAGTTACTAATTTCAAATATTAATATATGAGCTATATTTAAAAAGAGGAATTAGATGTTATATACATTGCTTGTAAATTTGTTTCATGGTAGGAAATATTCCAAAATCATGTCTAAACAGTGATAAACCAACATTTTGACAGGTAATAAACCAATGTTTGTTGTATTTTGTTTCCATCTATCTGTCTTAAATTATATATATTTGATGATACATTGGACTTGATGAACAAGTATTTTCTTGGGAGGCAGTTTTATTTCAAAAGATCAACATTACCTACCCAACCTTCTCATGAGAGCCTTCTAATTGATGTCATCTGTCTCACTGCAAACGTTGTGGTCATCTATGTAAACAGCAATATTTTAATAAATATTTTCATAGTTTTTCATTTGCTTCTTAATTTTAAGATTTTCTTATAGAGCAACATTAATTGGAATGGGGGGTAAGAAGGTAGAAATAGCTTACTTGCAATAGTGTGCAGGTGCACGTGCATATTTAAGTTTTAAATACCCATTGAGCCAGTTTCTATTACCATAGATGAAGGGAAATGATCTCAAAGAAGTTAACTCTTATCCTGAGTCACACTGATGTTGGAATGGGTATCACACTGAACACTCTTGATTCAGTTGCAGGAAATATCTGCTCTGAAAAAGGGTAACTTAAAAATTAAAAGTATCTTCTATTTGAAAATTAAAAAAACAGCAGATAAATATGTATGTTTGTTATTTTATTAGTATTAACTTTACCCTCCCAGACTGGCAGATATTGAAGCAATTGACAAGAATCTGGGAAAATGGACATTCTTGTTCACTGGTGACTGGAGTAAAAATTGGTACTTTTTAAAGAAGGCAGTATGTATCAAATTTGGCAATATGTATCAAAAATTTAAAGGACACACTTTTTATCCAGCAATTTGCTTAGGTATTTATTCTAACAAATAAAAATTATATCAGTGTGTAAACAAGATGGCAAAGGGGTACTTTATGATGTTTATGATATGAAAACATTGAAAATAGCCTAAATTTCTTTCAATAAAAGATGGGTTACATAAATTATAGTACATATATACAATTGACTTATATGCAACTGTCATTAAAGATTATTTAGATCTATGTTGATTGCTATGGAAATTTGTCCTTGAAATATTATTGAATGAAAAATCAGATTCCTGAATAACATGTTTAATATGGGCTCATTTATAACACTGGATATTTTATAATAATAACGAATTTCATAGAGAGATCTCTGCCAAAAGATTAATGATTTTTTTTTCTGGGCTGTAGTATTTAGGTGATCTTTACTTTCTTTAGACTTTCATGTATTTGAAATTTTTATAATGTGCATGTATCGTTTTTATTCTCTGAAGATAATAAAGCTGTTCTTATTTTGGAAAAAATATTTTCTACAGCTCTGTGTTTGCCTGCCTCTTTGCTTAGTGGAGGCCTTGGTAAGAACTGGCAACTAGTAATAATGCTTCTCTCCCTTTGTTCGTTCTGTCTTCGAAGTTTAGTGACTAAAGCTCCCACATGGATTTGCCTGGTGTCGCCTGAGTAAAGAGTTTTGAGAGAGTTTATAAAAAGGCAACCCAAAAGGCAAGACCAGAAAAACTGAAATGCAAGAATGGACAACAGATTACAATATGCAACTGAGACTACTTTGTAATCAAATATTAGTCGATTTTGGTAAAATCTTTTCAAATTGCCCTTAGTAGTTAAACTTTCAAATCAGTATTTCAGCAAGTAACCTACAGTTAAATTTAAAAATCTTTGGGGAGATAAAATTTTCATCATAAAATATCCATTCCCCAGACTTGTGGCCCACCATCCCTTTTTAGCCTACATAAAAATTACAACTTGCCGAATTTAGTAGACTCTGGTCTGTATTTAGCAACGGAAAGTAAAAGTTGCAATAATGCAGAGAAATTGTGAGTGACTACAGTGGTTTTCTCTCGCAGGTAAGATGGAGTCTACATAACAGTGCTAATGGGATTCACAATAATGCATTAATTTTATAATTAAAAGAAATTATAAAAGAGTAAGCCACACTCCAGGGTGAAATACCAATTCTAATTAATTCTATCTGGGGGGACTGTTTTGTGGACATAACTAAGTTACAGGGGGTGTAAATATGATAAAAAACACTTCCCTAGCCAATCCAGCTAAAAGATAAATTAGTGTTGGCTTCTTAACAGCATAGCACAGACACAAATTTTGTTCTTTTGATACCAAATTAATGTGTTGGTGCTATATGTGTTTCTGGAAGGGAAATACCAGGTAACACTAACTGTACTGTCACTGCAAAGATTTCAGCAAATGAGAAGTTAAGGAATCTAAAATAGAGTGTAAAATAAAGTTATTCTGGCAGCACATTGGGGCGAAGTATAAATAGCTTCTTAATCTTCTTAATCCCATAATCCATTCATGATAGTTTCATGTCATTCTGAAAGGGTACACGCTAATTATAGTGCACTTACAGAATCGTTAATCTTTGGGCCTTGTAATATTTCTTTTTCTTTTATGTTTGTAACATGGGATTTTTAAAAAGAACTGCAATGACTTCGGCCAAAGGCAAATACTGTTTTTATTTTGTATACCCTAGAGATAAATGTAAGATTCCAGTATGCCCACCAAGGCAAATACGCGTGATTATGCTAACTCACTGCCTGCAGCGCTAAGGCTACTGCCTGAGACAGGAGGCAGGGCAACCTCTGACGTTCTCATTAGGCCGTTGTCGGGCAGTTAGAAGAGGGGGAAATAATTCATGTCATTGTTAGTACCCTGTCTTGGCCATCAGAATGTATTTCTCTAATAAAAAATATTACCCTATTTTAGCAGACAGTCTGCCATGTCCTCATCTTTCTCCCTATCTCATGTCCTGGCTTTATTGTTCCTTATTTCAAGCCCTTTGAGTGAACCAGGTGGCACCATTGCATCCCAGTTAAAAGATCTCACCAATTCCTGTGAAGCTACACTTCCACTTCACTTCAGCCAGTTTCCAAGTCGGTACTCCGGATGCCCTCACACGGGAAGCTGTTAACATCAGAAATCATAGCGTGTGGTCCCTGACGTCTTGTTATGATTTCTTCGTTTTGTTTCTGGCCTACCAATGGCCATCATCTTCCCCCTCCATCCATATTTTTTTTGCATAGGCTGGGCCATGGGTTCTCTGCATCAGTGGTTATACTGATCAAGAAATAGAAGAACTTTCACTAGGCATTTCAAACAGATGGAATTTAATACTGGGAATTGACTACCAAAGGATTAGAAAGGCTAGAAGAGAGGGTAAAAATGAAAACACATCCTGGCTGGTGTGGCTTAGTGGACTGGATGCTGGCCTGTGAACCAAAAGGGCACCAGCTCGATTCCCAGTCAGGGCACATGCCTGGGTGGTGGGCCAGGTCCGCAGCTGGAGGTGTGCAAGAGGCAGCCTATCGATGTATCTCTCACACATCGATGTTTCTCTCCCTCTTTTTCTCCCTCCCTTCCCTTCCTCAAAAATAAATAAATAAATAAAATGTTTTAAAAATGAAAATGTAAAGTTAATGATTAATAACCACAGGAAGCCAGTCTCACTCTTAAAGATGAAGGAGCCAAAGGAGGAAAAGTGTAACCGAGAGCCCATGACCACTGCCCTGCTGAGGCCACAGAGAACCTGCTGCTGATGCTTCCGAACGACACTGCCAAGGAGGGCAGCAGGAACGTGGACTGCGCCACCTCTGCAGCTGCATCTGTCACTGCTGGGACCCAATGTGAAGGCGAGAAAGCTAAAGCTTCTCCACGGTTTCCATGATCCCTGGTGAGGAGCTCACTTCCAGGAACGCCTAGGAGATGCCATGTTCTCGGAAACAGAGGAAAGCACAGGAGGGCAAGAAGGGAACAATGAGCCAATAGACAAAACCTACCCTTCGCCTATTCAGCAATTATTTTCAATCCTTGAGTCTGGATTGAAACTTCCAGCGTCAATAACAGTATCACACAAATACTCTTTAAATAATTGAAGATGCTGTCACTCCCCCAAAAGAGGGCAAGGTCTCATCAGTCATCATTTCTGTCTCTAAGTAATCTTACCATTTCTTCCATTTGAATTTCCTAAGAGGAAAGGTAATCATCACTAGTAGTTCTTCCATGACATAGGAGAAAAGAGAGGTTAAAAATAAATAATTGGTTAATGCACGCACATACATATAAAACAAAGGAACTATGCACAGCTGCTATAGTCTTTGTTTCTATGACGTCTCACAGGCTGCAGTTTATATTTATACTGTGTTTCTTTCATTCTTTTTCCATGTTCCCTTTGCCCTCACCCGGCATATCGGTCACACATGATTCCTACCTTGATGATGCATCAAATCTTAACTTCCAGGGCGTGCGAGTCCTCAGGGGTCCTGCCTTTGTGAGTGTGCTACAATCGTACACCTGAAGCTGCAATAGTACTACTCCGAGCTCCCTGGATTGCCACCTGAGACCTTCCTGCCCTCGTTATGCTCACCAATTTGATTTCCCCTTGATAACTGCAATCAATACCCAGAGCTGTATAATAACCTGCTTCTGTCATCTTGGTTCAGTGGCATGAAGAGCCCAAAATGACAGTCTTTCAACTTCCAGGTTGTTAAAACCATTGTTGTGTCTACATGGGACCATTACTCACTTGAGATCTAAGACCTTTAAATGAGTAGAGTTCAAAATTAAAGGGATGGAAAGCCAAAAAAAAAAAAAAAAGTCCTGGTCATTAAATAATGGGAAAAATTTTAACTCAATGGCTCTATTTTTAAAATTTTTAAATATTTTTTATTGTTCAATTATAGTCATCCCCATTTCCCCGCATTACTCTCCCCTACCCTACCCTCCTCCCCCGACTCTGTCATCTTTGTCCATGGGTCATTTACACATGTTCCTTGACGACCCTTCCCCTTCTTTCCCCCATTATCCTTCTTCCCACTCCCCTCTGGTTACTGTCAGTTTGTTCTTTATTTCCATGTGTCTGGTTCTACTTTGCTCACTTGTTTGTTTTGTTGATTAGGTTCCACTTAGAGGTGAGATCATATGGTATCTGTCTTTAATGGCCTGGCTTATTTCACTTAGCATAATGCTTTCCAGTTCCACCCATGCTGTCGCAAAGGGTAGGAGTTCCTTCTTTCTTTCTGCTGTATAGTATTCCATTGTGTAAATGTTATACCAAATCAAATGTAATAATTTAAAAATAGTAAGGAATATTAGTTTATTCTGTTATTTAATTTGGGTATGTCTCTGTTAACTTAGTCTAAGGTTGTGCTAAGTGCAGGGACATGCATGCATATATGTGTGTATATGTGTGCTCATGTACAGATGTGTATGTGTGGTGTGTGTATGTCTTAAAGTCATCACTTCATACTAATTCTTACTGAGTTTGTGGATTGATGAAGCCGTTGAGGTCTTTTTTACATAACCTGTTGATGGCACATATCTCTTTGATCTTTTCCTGTGTCAGCACTGTTTAACGAGAACAAGACTAGAACAGCTGTGTGACTAATCAAGGTCTTGTGAATTATTGGTGGAAGAGGAAGAAATTCAACCCTGGTCTTGTCGCTTTATCCTGGTATGCTTTCTGTTATGCTTTTCTGTGTGGAAATACCTAATAATTATTCAAGTAGACATGTTCGTAGCCTTTTCTACCTGATAATTTTTTTTCAAAAGGCTTAAAAACATACATAACTTTGAAACATTATAAATATTTCTATGAATCTATCCTATGGGAATAATCATGGAGGCGTAAAAAATTATAGCTAGAAAGATGTTCTTTGATACATTGTTTATAACAGTAAATAGTCTAGCTGACAAGAACCTAAATGTTCAGCAACAGGAAATTTGTGAAATAAATTATAACTAAGTGTAGTCAGTAACATAATATTATACAAGAATGTTTGCCCTACATTTTTAAATGGTAAAAGGCATATTACTAAACGCTATATAAAATGGGATCCTATTTGTTTGCAAAAAGAAAGTCTATGAATACACAATTGTATAAAAAAAGACTAGAATAAAAATAAAAATATCCAAAAGAAACTGGGTGTTAATTATAATGTGCCGCTTCTTTTTCATTTATCTATATTTTCAAACTTTTCATCAATGAATATGTATTACTTTAATTTTTAAATGATTGCCATTATTAGAATAGTTACAAATTAATTTTTGTAATAATATTTGAGGGAACTTGAATAGTAAATAAAGATTATATACAACAGTACATCGGTATTTTCATTACATAGCTTTTTGTGTAAGAAAGCTGCTTTTATCTTTCTACTTCACGTGTTATTAATTTCTTGCAGTGATATCCCACTCCAGTAGCTCTTTAAACTTAGCAATTGCCAGTATTTCTATTTGTAGAAATGCAGACAGGGCTTTTGTTGTTGTTCTCGGGGGAGGCTATTATCAGACAGTAAGGATAATAACCGCCACATAATATTCAGAGGACTAAGCTTAATTTGTTAGAGTGCTGCGGTGATGCGACAACAATTATGATCTTGCTTCCAGACTGGGAGAGTGGGCTGTCTACCAAACTGCAGAATGGACCTCTTCACAATCCATCCTCCGCAAATGTCGTGTTGATTGCACTGGAGACCAGAAGAAGACACGTGGAGATCAGCATGAAATGTCCTCCCGCTGGTCGATCAGTGATCCCATGTTTCTACAAGAAGTGCAGCAGCAGTTGGATCAAGGAATGTTAATATTTCATTGTAATTCAATTAAAATTTAATTTCTAAATTCAAGGAATTTAGAGCCAGCATAATTAAAAGCCAGGACTGTAAAGTCATCCGGTAGGTATTCTCTCTCCTGTTCTCACCATCATATGCTCTCTTCACTCCGGGGTTGATTCGCTCCCTGCTGACCTCCCTCCCAGACACTGCTGCTCTGCCCGGGGGAATGCTCATTTGCTTGCAAAGAACCTTCTCTTCATTCTTAACCTGCTCAAAGACATGCTCACCCCTCCTGTTGTCTTAACGAAACCTGGCTCTCATCATGAACACTGTTCTTCTCCCTTTACAATTTTGTCCAGTAAGGGATGCTCATTCTTCCATGAACCTTACCCGCCTAGGTCTGGGAGGAGGAGGTCTGACTCTTTCAGCTCCAATCCGCGGCTCCTGTGCCATTGACCAACCCAGGTCTGGCTTCACAGGTAGGTGTCCAGTGCAGTCACACAGGGCCCCATGCACAGAAGTGCCCCAGACTTGGGGTTTAATGCTCTGATGTTCAACTTGAAACCCAACAATTGTTAGGAGCTGAATTGTGTGCCCCCATTGATCTGTTGAACTCCTAACCTTTGGTACCTCAGGATGTGACTGTATTTATTATTCTACTTTCCTTTATTTTACAGATAGGGGAGGGGAGGGAGAAAGAGAGGGAGAGAAACGTCGATGTGAGAGAGAAATACCCACCGGCTGTCCTCTGCAAGTGCCCTGACCTGGAATGGAGCACAGCCTGCAACCCAGGCATGTGTCCTGACTGGGAATCAAGCCAGCAACCTTCCAATTCGTGGGACAATGCCCAACTAACTGTGCCACGCTGACCAGAGCTGAACGTGACTGTATGGAAAAATAGGGTCCTTTACAGAACCTTTAATTAAGGTTAAATGATATCACTTGTGTGGGTCCTAATCCAATAGGATTGGTAAGAAGAGATTCTTAATGTTATAAAATTCCTTATAGGAAAAGGATATTAGGACATAGACACAGAAGAAAAACCATGTAACAGAGGGAGAGGACGGCCTTCTACAACCAAAGACAAAGACTGCAAGAGAAACCAAACCTGCCGAAACCTTGATCTCTGACGCCTAACCTTCAGAAACGTGATGACATAAATTTGTTTGTTTAAGCCACCCAGGTTCTTTGTTATAGCAGCCCCAGCAAGTTAACATAACAATTTCACCTAATTTGTGTTTTGAACGAAGTCTGATGGGACAGTGGAGCATACACATACACCGGGGTTTGGAGCCTTGGCTCACATGGGACCCCACCTTCCACTGCCTCTCCACCATTCCTAGCCAGATTCCTGGTCTCACGCTACCTGTTCCCATCCCCGAAACTCTGGGTCCTGCCCAGCCTGTCCCTTCCCGCCTCCTCCCCAGGGCAGTGACTAGCTCATGCCAGAGTATCCAGCCCGCTTGTGTCCCTGGCGATCCACCAATGGCAATCCACCATTGCCCTCTGACCCTGGGTGGCAGGGCCTGGGCGCAGGTGCAGGTAGTGTTGAGATGGGGGATCATCACCTCTGGCAACTTCAGCTAGGGCTTGGCAGCACCGCCTCTGCTCCAGGCTGGCAGGGCCACAGTGTCTGTTTGGTGGGCTCTGGGCTGAGGTGAGCCTATCACGTACTGTGATCCAGGCACCAAGTGTGTCCTGGTGGGTATCATCCCTTGGTAGCTACCCTCTGCTCTGGTTTGCCGCTGTGGACTGTGGGAAGGGAAGATTGATTTCTTTATGTTCATTAGGGGTGCAGCACATCATGGGAGTTAGAAATTGAACAACCAGTGAGACACACATGAATAAAGCCCCTCACTGGGCATCTGTTAGGGTCTGCACTCAGTCTGCTAGTATCCCATGTCCAAGGGACCGCAGCATATAATGGTAAAGAAAAACACGATGACAGGTCAAGAGAGTGCCTGTGGTAAAAAAAAAAAAAAAAAAAAGAGTTTTTTTCCTTAATATTTTCATATCTTTAACAGCATTAGATTTGAACAAAGTCCCCACATTTTCATTTTGCACTGGTCTCCACAAATTTTTTAGCCAGCCCTGCTCAGCCCCCACATAAAATGTCACCACGTTAGGGCTCAGACAACCTGGCTCCTTTACCTTCTCTCCTCCTACTCTTGTATGCGTGCAATTTACTCCCTTGCCTAGTCTCTCTATCCGCTCGCAGCCCTCGTGGTGTGGCAATCCACTGCGAATGTGTCAGACCCATCTGCACCCAGCGGTCTCTTTCATTGACCTTCAAATCCAGTCTAGGAGAACAGCTCACCCCGGTGGCCCACCGTCCACTCATTATCCAACTGCTCTACCTCTCATCCTCGGCACTGATTTAATGTGTAAGTTTTCGGGCAGATCGACAAGCTGTGTGACCCTGGGCAAGTAAGCTGCTGTATGTGTGTCCTCACCGGTCTTAAGGTTAAGTAAAATAATACGTAAGATGTGTTTAGCATGGTGCCTGGAACCTATGTTTCCCCTTGGATCACAACTGCCTAACCCTCTGGCTTTTACCTTCTTACTCCCATGAAGCTGGTTCCCAGCACCAAGATCTCTGTACTCCCAATTTCTCCCAATTCTATCACGACAATCCTACCCCCACCCCGAGGCTTCCCTTCCTTTTTATTTTAATTTTGGAAGCATCCTCAGTTTTTTTTCTGCCACATCTGACCTGCAAAATATCTAATCTGCAAAAAATTGTCTAGCTGTCTTCCTTGCGATCTGCTTTTCTGTGACGGCACCGGTAGTGTGACATCACCGCTGTGCTGACTACGGCCTGTACACTATGGTCTCCCCTTCTGCCCCTTCCTCATGGCTACTTAGCTGTCCTGTTTAGGTCTCAGGTCATCCGTCGCCTCCACACCCAACTGCAGTCGTTAGGTTTCTCTTTAAGACTCCTTTCCTTTTCTGTCCTCTGACTCCGAGCCCTTGTGTCTGATTTCTACAGCAGAGGAAAAGAAGCAGACATTTTGCTCGACTCTTCACTCCCTCTCCCACTTCGGGACAGACCCACGGATCGCACGTGTTTTCCCTCCTGCCCGCTCTTCCGACTTCTGTCTTCTGGACCTTTCCCTCTGTGCTCTGGGTCCTTTTCCTCTCCTTTACTCAGTCACCTGCCCTTTGCACTTGGTCTTCAACCTCTCCTTTCCTGTGTCTGCTTCTCCTCAGCATAGAAACCCATTGTATTTAGGGGGGAAAACCTCTTCTTTTTTAACTACTATTTATTTATTTATAGGCAGAGGGGAAGGGAGGGAGAAAGAGAGGGAGAGAAACATCGATGTGTGGTTGCCTCCCACATGCCCCATACTGGGGACCTGGCCCACAACCCAGGCATGTGTCCTAGAGTGGGCACAGAACTGGCGACCCTTTCGTTGGTAGGTCGGTGCTCAATCCACTGAGCTATACCAGCCAGGGTGCAAACCTCTTCTTTAGTCATCTCTAACTTCCTATTCTTCTCAGCCAGGCTCTTTGACAAACCGGTTTGCGCTGGCACACACCCTTCTTTCACCTCCCATTTGCACCTCAGCTCCTTAAATACAGGGTTTGCCCTCTATTCCATTCGAATTTCTCTCTCTGAGACAATCAGTGGCCTCCTAACTGCAAATCCTAGCGATCCCCTTTCACACTCTACCGCACTTGATTTCTCTGCAGCATCTGGCATTGTTGAATTCTGCTTTCAGTCATTCCTTTCTGTCCACAGCCTAGCACAGCGCCTGGCAGGCGCCAGGCCTCCAGCGATTGACTAGATAAATGAAAAACACTGCCGAAACGCTGCATCCGAATTCCACCAGGGGGCACATTCTCTACGTTTAGGAAGAAATAGGGCAGGCACTTAGGAAATCAATTCTTTATGAAAAATTCAGCTTTGTGTTTAATTTTTAAAGTCATTTGTTGTTTATTTAATGGAAACTGAAATTCTGCCATGTTGTACAAGCCTTGGAGCACTGTATGACTGCCAACTCTTTCTGGTTCTCATGGATAATGTCAATATTCAAGCTCGTGTAAAAGACAAAATTGAACGTGGCATTTAATTTCGCATGTTATGAATTCAGATCGCTGAATTTATGTGAAAATTTCTTTAGTATTTTCCAGTTAATATCCTTAGATAAGGTTACTATTGAGTTAGTTCATTGCAAATAGGTTTATAGATTATCCCAAAGACATGTTCTTCTAAACCTTTATTTCTTTACCATACTTACTCTTATTTAGCCTCTGTTGCAAAATTAACTCTGTAGTCCTACTGGTCATCTTGATCTGCCTAATGCCACAGAGATTTTAATAAGGGGAATGAAAAGGGAGATCTGGTTTTACTAGCAATTAATAGTCACTTAAATGCAGTTGAGATACTCTTAGCATAGATACAATGCTTTACTATTTTGATGACTCCCTTCAATACAATATTCTTGACTGCTACAAAGCAACCACGATAACAAGACTTAAGGGACACCATTGTTCTTAACAACACTAAAAGTGTAACAGCACAGCTAATGGTCAAACACTAGGATTATACTCACAGTCAACCTTCTAGGAAACATAGAGACATTGACAAATGATAAAATACAATCGGGTAAATGCATCGACAGCCCATGCAATAAGAACCATAGGAGCACAAGGGAGAAATTAGTTAAAGGACAACTGCTTGGTGGAATGAGCTTCAAGGAATATGTCCAGTCAGCTTTGGGAAGGTCCATGGAATATCTCCACCCCATAACAGAATCCTCCACCTCTAATGGCTGCATATGGATGTGGGTTATTTCTCCATAGTAGGTCAGGGAGACTGTATCTATGTTAAGAAAACTCTGTGTGTGTGTGTGTGTGTGTGTGCGCGCGCGCGCTCACAGATTGCTTAGGGGGGTTGATATTAGGGATAACCACATCACTTTGGACAATACTCATCATTCACTGAACTGGAAGAAGGCCTTGCTTCTTCAGCTTGACTTTTGCCCAATCCGAGTCAATTCTGGAAAGCATTTTGGAGTAAGTTGACCTGCACAATTTCCTTTCACCAGCTCAACTCTAAATCCTGAATGCATGTATTTCTCCCCGAACAGAAAGCAACTTCCGTCCTCTGCCTGGAACAGGCTACCTGCCCACAGTGCAGTGAACCCTCCTTCTTCCCCTGGACATTAACAGAAGGGTGATGCCAGGTTTGGCTCAATCCTTTCCTCAGAGAAAACCTTTCCTGACCTCATGGATTAGGTTGAATGCCTGTTAAAAATTCTATTTCAGCTCTAAATATTTTGCTTTTGGAACACTTATCACTGTTGAGATTTTGCATTGTTTTCCTGGTGTTAAAAGATAAACTGAGGCACCTGTAAAATTTAAGAGTTTATTTGAGCAAAAATCAATAGGCATCAGACCAAACTGGAAGTGGTTGGGAGGGCTTCACTTATAGAAACTGGGGAGAGACTTTTATAAAGAAAAAGTGGAAGCAAAGTAAGGAAGTTATTGATTGGCTATAACTTACAGGATAAATAGCTGTTTGTAATTGGTTGTCCTTATGTTTCAGTTTATAACCTTGGGGAGTTTATAGGCTTAGCTTTTGGTTTGCTTACGGAGGCTGCCACAGCATTAGCATCACCTTAGTCTAATGACCTCCTAGTTTAATTAATTTAACAGTGGTAATTATTTAATTAATTACTGACTCCCAGGCTTAGCTGAACGTTCCAGGAGACCTCCAGGTATGTCATTGCACACCACTACCTGGAGGACCATCTGGCATAAAATAAGCATTCAATAAATATTTATTGAATAAATGCATGCATGAAGGTTCCAAAGGACAAGGAAATAATTTTGTTAAACTGTAACACTGATGTGTTGTTCTGGAAAAGAGAATGAGTGTATGCTAGTGTTTTTCCTCAGGGAGACTAGTGGTGGGGAGATAAGCAAAAGTCCTTTGACTTTGGGCCCTGCTTAGAGAAAAACTCTATCTCCAAAACTTCTGTCAGTTCTTTAAAGGCAGAGCTCCTGACTTAGAGTTGAGGTTCTTTACTTTGGAAACCTTTGGAAATGTCACTAGTTCCATGAATTTGTGGAGGGGGGCCAGGTATGACGTACACGACAGGAAATTTCTCCGGGATCCCAGCAGTTGACGCGTTCACCCATTTCTCTGTGCTCGTTTAGTCTGCATTTTTTTCTCTTTCTGTGGGAACACATCTTAGAACCCTAGACTGTTAGAACTGCACAGGACCGCACCAATTCGCAACAACCTCATTTTATGTGAGCCACAAAAGTCACAAAATCCTCTGGCCTTCTGTAGTCCTCCTATACAAGTAAAATATCTCCAGTTCCTGTGGTGTGCAACTGCAGGAACTATAGTCACTACCCCGCTATCAGTGGGTATTCCCATGAGGATAGTTACATGGCCTGTTGTCAGGTATAACCACCAATGCCCAGCTCCTCCTAGAATCCTGCCCGTCACTTCTGTGTCTCCCTGATGTTCCAGCTCTTTCGGAACCACTTCATTCTAATTTGGCCCCACAGCCCCAGCCTTATGAGCCCAGCACTTGTCTGTAACTTGCTTTATTAAAAGGCTGGCAGGAAACAGAGTGGAATTACTCTGCAAAATAAGCAACTTTTGACTCAGATGTCAGACTTTACCTGACTCTCACGGGTCCTCCTTGGCCTGGTCAGGGGCCATGTCGCTAGGAGTGCTCTCGTTTACAAAGCTCCTTCACCATGTTTCTCTATTCTCCATTCTGTAACACCACAACCCTCTGTCCCCAGCCCCCTCAGCCCAATTCAGTTATCATCCAAAGAAGTCCTCCAGAGACAATGCCCTTTTCACATTTTATCTACAAGTTTCATGTACTTACATTGGCTTTTTCTTATTCTTGTTGGGCTGAGTCTTGGTTTTGCAGAGCCAAGAGTTTCTCCAAAGCTGGTATGTCCAAGATGAACTCTGCTGCAGTTTCAAATAGTAATTTTCCCCCACAGGAGTCCAAAAATCCTAGTGACTTCGAAGTTGCACAACTTGTCAGTGACAGATTTTGGGCGAGAACCTTTTTTTCCCTGAGACTTCTCACTTCCAGTCCAGGACACTTTCTGTCAAAATCTCCCTAATCTTCTAGCCTTGGCGCTCCTTGCAGGCATGGAATAGTTATACAGCTCAGCACAGTGCTTCATCCACGTTCCCTCAACACTCTTGAAGACCCAAGCTCTCAAGCCTTTCCCTTCCGGCGCCAGTTACCAACGATGACCAGTAGAGGGAAGCAGAGGAGCAAAAGCACTGTCCCTGGAGGAGATGGGATTGAGTGTTGCAACCACGCAAAAGCCAGAAACATCAAACACAGAAATATCAGAGAATACAAAGTTATCAAATTTAGCAAACAAAAATACAGTACACTCTGGGACATGCTTATATTAAAATTTATTTGTGGTTTATCTGAAATTCAAATTAACTAGGCATCCTGTATTTTACCTGGCAACCCCATCAAGCGACATCGCACATGAGCCTGATGCTCAAGAAGTGGCCTTGGTCCTTATCAGAAACCTGTTGGGAGGAATTTAACAGGGAATGTGCATGGTGAGCTTACAAAGATCAGATGGTAACTGTTGAAAGGGGATTGCAACATCTTGATATGCGGGCAATTCATATCTCCACCTAGGGCCTTTGGCTCACTGAACAGGGACAGTCCCATTGAGAAGGTGATACCGAGCACAGACTCAGAGATGGTGAGGGAGTTAGCCAGACAGATCCTTGGGCAGGACTAGCCCAGAGACAGGAACAGGCAGTGCAAGGGAATGAAAGGGACCAGTGTGGCTGAGGCAGAATGAGCAAAGGGGAGCGCGGGAGGAATGTCCGTGAGACAGAGAGAAGAGCCGAGCATGCAGGAACTTGGAAGCTTTTGCTTTCACCAGAAATGTGATGTGGAGCCATTGCAGGGTTTTGAGCAAAGGAATAACACACTAAGACCCGTTTTTATTTTTTAATTTAAAAATATATGTTTATTGATTTTAGGGGAGGAAGAGAGGAGCGGGGAGAGAGAGAGAAACACTGATATGAGAGGGAAACATCAGTCAGTTGCCTCCCATATACACCTCCACCTGGGATAGAACCTGCAACCTAGGTATGTGCCCTGACTGGGAATGGAACCCACAACCTTTTGGTGTATGGGACTATGGCCCAAGCTACTGAGCACACTGACCAGTGTCTAAGACCCGTTTTTAAAGGCCCACAATGGCTGCTATGTTGAGGAATGGCTATCGAGAGCAAAACTGGAGACAGGAGGCTGATTATGGGACTACTGCTCTAAGCCAGCACAGAAAGGAAGGCAGAGCTGAGACTAGGGTGAGAGCAGTGGAGATGGTCAGAGGTGATGAATTCTGGGTAAATTTGGAAGTAGAAACAACGAGATTTGCTAATGGATTGAATATAGGCTCTAGGAGACAGAGAGAAGTCAGGGATGAGTCCAAAGAACTTGGCAACAAGGGAGAATTGCTGAAGTGGTATTCCTGAGTAGCTGAGAGGGGACTGGATCTAGAGCATACCTAAATGAGGACTACAACTAAGGTGTTCATATTTTATACAATCAATAGCATGGAACATGGTGCAAGGTAAGACTAAAATATTACTAATATGTTTGCATTGTGAGGACAATGGATACAAAAGGAGGAAAGTGGATGAGGTCAGTGAGGAAGAAATTGTAGTAAGTTAGGTGAGATGAGTGCAGATCAAGGTGTTGGCGTGACTTTCAGACTTGAGTAATCAGGAGTCCTAACAGGGGCCCCAGGCATCAGGGAGTCTCACTGTTTGAAGTGCTTTCCTCAAATCTGTTTCCCTCCCTGCTACCTGGGACCAGGTGAGATTGGATTGGCATCCATCTAGATGGGGCACTGCAAGCTAGGACTGGGGCCCCATGTGATCTCAGTCCCAATTTTTCTAGGTTGGGCTGCTCTCCTACCTGCCATCTAATGAGCGGAGTTGACCAGATGGCCCCAGTTGCTCCATGCTTATTCCTGACTATTCAGTCAGTCATTCTGGGCTGTGGCCAAGTCCTGGTTCTGGGAGGGTGATGTGGAAAACCACCCATGCCCCTGGGCAATACGGTATTTTTATTTATTTTTTTTAAGAATTGTGTGAGGTTGGGCTGCCAAAATGGCACTGGCATGCTGATTTAGGGTGGCTTAAATTGTTTATATAAAGCAGGGCCATGCAAAAAAATATTTGCGTGGAGTCCTACATACCCTAAGGATGGCTCTGAGAGTGACACAGCAATGAAGGGGTAATCAAAGAGACACTGTATTTTAAAGGAAAAGGAAGAACAGACAGAACTTCAGGATTATTGGATGTAATGATACCTGTGTATCATCTTCTTAGGTGAATTCCCCCCCTAGAGAAATGCCTCACACCCTGTGCTTCCCGCCGTCATCTGATAATGATGTGATTTAGCAAAGAGATAACAAGTGGAACTTCTTGAAGATCAGTGTGGGAGCTGTAAGGAAGTAGTTTTTCTCAAAATACGAAGTCATGGTCAAATATTATGGGGAAGGTGTCAGCCAACAATAATCTCTCAAAAACAGAGCCAGCCGGGAAAGAAGTGAAGAACATTCATTTCTCCCACATGCACTATTAATCTTAGACCTCCGAGTGTAGAATCCTCATAGATCGATCCAGCAGCTACATGAAAAATAAGTAACCCCCATGCAATTTAAGTTATTTATCACTTATATATGACACCATGTTGTGGGTATCTTTTAAATCTACTCTAAGATCTCAAAGAAGTCTATGTATGTTTTACAAATCTCAAACAAACAAGAGAGGCAACAAATCAAGGAGTTTCATTCTGCTACAAAATGAGTCCCCACGTAACCCAGTGTGCCCTAGATGTGTACACAGAATCTGAGAACACAGAGCCGTGCCTGACCGTGCAGCAGCGAACAGGCACTGGGGCCCAACTCCCTGGGTTCAAGTCTGGCCCGGTCACTTCCAAGCTCAAACAAGTCATTTTTACCTCTCAGCAGGTTTCCTTGTAAGTAAAATGAATATCTTAATGGCATCTACTTCATGGCTCTATTGTGAAGAGTAAATGAGTTCACTCATAAGAAACACTTTATGGTTGACACACCGTAAACACTGCAAAGTAGCCATTATTATAGTTTATATATAAAGGAAGAAGATAAAAATACACAAATGATCTATTTCCTGAATGTGAAAACATTTTCTCTGCACTCTCCAAATTCTGTTTACTTCCATCAAAAAAAAAAAAATAATAAAGGAATTTTAGAGATTTTCTATGACTTATGATATCTGCCTTTCGGTAAAATGAATTATCAGTGTCACAACTCTTTTTTTAAGAAAAACTTTTTTAAAAAAATCAGTCATACCTGGGGACATACCTATTGATTTTAGAGAGAGGGGAAGGAAAGGAAGGAGAGGGAGAGAAACATTAATTGGTTGCTTCCCTCTCATATGTAATATGGGTCCCAACCAGGGATTGAACCTGCAGCCTAGGCATGTGCCCTGACCAGGAATCAAAACGGCGACCTTCTGGTGCACAGAATGGCACTCCAGCCACCTGAGCCACGTGGCCAGGGAGAATTTTCAAATTCTTTTCTCTGCCGTCCTGCATCTGCTTCCTTGCTCTTCAGTGGCATTGTCTTTCTGCATTCCGTTTCTTGGCTTTCAGTCACCCCTTCTTTGTTGGCTCATCATCAATTCAACCTATCCTTTATATTTTGCTTTTGTCCAGTGCTTCATAAGCTGAGTGTGTTTCCCCGCCCCCCACCCTTGGCCAGATGTAGATGTTGTGTGTGGAATCTTCTCACAAGTGAAGGGGCTTTTCCAGCCATTTAGAATAAACCCAGGAAAATACATCTGCTAATCTGAAGGCAGTTTGATTTCTGCAGCAAGGCTGATTCTGTGGAACGTTCAAATATATTTCTATTCCGTGAAGTCTGTCTTCATCTATTGCTGATTCTGGACTACATACACATCACACATTTCATTTGTTTCCCAATTTGCATTCTCTCTGTTCAATAATTCATCCCTCAGCCAACATAGCATACTATCTTATCAATGTCAGTTTAATAATATTTCTGCCTGTTTTCCTCTATCATATCTGAAATAATAAATTTCCAATCTAGTCATTCTCTGTCCCCTTAATTGCTTTTATTTTGGTTTTAGTTCTTGTCATCACTTGATATTTATATTCACTTGCTCTTTGACTACCTCCTCCCACCAGAAGGTTCAGGGACTTGGTTTGTTTTGTTCACTGTTCTTCTCCAGTACCCAGAACAGTAACTGTCCTTAAGTATATATTAACTAAAATAAAGAGTTATGCCCTGGCTGGTGTGGCTTAGTGGATTGAGTGCTGGCCTATGAACCAAAGGGTTGTTGGTTCGATTCCCAGTCAGGGCACATGTCTGGGTTGTGGGCCATAACCCCAGTAGGGGGCGCACCAGAGGGAAACACACACTTAAGTTTCTCTCCCTCTCTTTCTCCCTCCCTTTCCCTCTCTCTAAAAATAAATAAATAAATAAAATTTTAAACATGAGTTATAATCATTTGCTTCTTCTTAATGATACTTTCTAAACTTTTACTGCTACTTTTTACTTATTGTATAAAATAAGATCAATAATTTTCATAAAATGCCTAAAAATTAAGACCAATATGGCTGTCTAGCGGTCAACCCCCAGAACCCTCTCTAGGAGGGTAGTGGAGTTGGTGTGTTTTGGGTTGGGTGTGACCTTGATCATAATATGTTAGGAAGGAAGCTTATGGAAAATATATTTAAGGAAGCAATAATTTTTTATCAACATATTCTCCTACACCTTAAGAGTTATACACTGAAACAGAAATATAAGGGCACACATTTAGCCCCACAAATATTTTAACTTGAATAAAAACTTAGGTGATAATGCGAACTAGGTAAATTGAATTGCAATCGAGGTGATTGGGACCATTTCTTTGTAATATTTAGAGACAAGGGCTTAAATATCAAGGTCAACAAACTACATTAACATTTTGACTGAAGCACCCATATAGCAAAGAAGAGGGTATGAAGTTTTATATTTTACCTTAAAAGTTCATGTCAAGCTTTTATTCTGTATAAACCTCCTTATTTTTGAAATATAGAAACAATGTATTAAATAATATAAGTCAACTTCACACTCCAAAAGGACTTTTATCTTGAGTCTGTTTGTCTCCCCCTGGTATATCACCGCTTAGCTAGCAGGAGTCAGGGTTCGTTAGAGAACTACGGAACAAGATGTCAGCTCTCTGCGGGTAGGTTTTACAGCTCCCGAAGTCTCTGCTGGTGCTGCACAATGTCATCCCAGGGTGCTACTGTCCAAAGTTCCCCTGCATCAGGTCCCCAGTTATCCAGTCCGTTGTCCCATTAACTCCCAATCTACATACTTTAATTAAATTATGGAAACATTTTTGGCAAGGGAAATTATAGTTTCCTTATGTTGCTCACTGAACCCACCAAATACGGCCATCTAATACATGATCAGTATTGTCAGGAAGGCTCCCTGGGGTTCTGCTGACCAAAAACACAAAAAACAAACAAACAAAAAAACCCCACCACTCCACAGCCTTAGCAGATTAACACAACAAAGATTTATTCTCATTTATTCAAAGTCTACTGCAGGTCCACACAGCTCTACATGGCATTCGTCTGTTACAGGGTGGTTCATTATTGCACCTCTCACGCCCACAGTCACCGCGGAATAGTCGGTGGCGGAGAGTTGAGAGGTGCACTTAAATGCTTCCCCCAGGGGTGACATGCTGTACTCAGTTTATTGGCCACAGCAGTCAGATGGCCATGACTAGCTTCAAACACATGGAGAAATACAGTCCTCCTGGGTGCCTAGATAGAGAGGGACACCAGGTATCACGGACAGTAGTACTGCCTGCCACACATATGTCTATCTGTTGACCGAATGAAATCTAACATATTTTTATTATAATTTCTGCTCCATGTGTACTTGCCAATCTCTTTGGTAATCCTATTATTTAACTCATTTCTTATTTTAATTCTACCATGCTCCTTTGGACCCCCTTTAACAAACAAAAAAGACAAAATGCTAATTTAAAGGTACATCAGCATAAATTAATTTTAAGTGCTTTCTCATAACTGCGAAACCATCATTATCATAACTCCACCTTAATTGGATGCTTTATCTCATCATATTAATTGAGCAGGTCACTAAACCTTATTCCCTTCCCACTCTCCCAATAAAATGTTTAGATTTTACTAATGACAACTTCATAGTGTGACACACTTGCCTTGATCCCATCCAGGCTCTCTAAAGCAGATGTATTTTAAATATAACCAGAAAACACATTAGATATAACATAGGAAAACCTTCTGTGTGAGAAGGAATGTGAATGAGATACTGAAATTTTTTGTTTCATAATTGAGATTAATTCATTTATTTAATAAGCATTCCTAGGAGAGATTTCAAGGGGGCATTGAAATGAGAGCTTAGTTTCTGCTAGACGAATAACCACGTTTTCAGAAGAAAATCATTAAGCTTCCGTTTGCAGCCTTTGGCGCCGGCTTACTGACCATACTGTGAGCCCCTGAAGCAGTGCGAGTTATGGCTCCAGACCCCCTCTCTCCAGCCTCATCGCAGGCCCACTCCTCATCCCCCTGACTTCAACTACTGGCCTCTCTGTCAGCTCTGGAATCCCTCTTGCTTTTCCACACCTTTCCTCCCACAACATTGACTTTTTGAAACGGCTGTCTTATAGAACATCCCATATACTAGATTAGGTATGGGCAAATTATGGCCTGTTTGGTACAGCCCTGGAGTTAGGAATAGTTTTACATTTTTAAAGGGTAGCAAAAAAGAAGAGAAAGAAGAAGAAAGAGGATGATAATTATGTGAAGACCATTCGGATAGCAAAGCCTAAACTATTTACTAGCTGGCCCTTTATTTTAAAAAGTTTTCTGACCTTTGTTCTAAATCATTATGTTTCTTCACCACATGACTTACTTTGTACCTCAGTTCCTTGGATTTTGATCAAATTAGCAATCAGATCTGGAGCTGTGCTCTCCATGTGGTGCGTAGGGCCACACGCAGCTATCGGGCCCTGGCCACGTGGTTCGCTCACATTAAGGAGGGGCTATGAGGGCGGAATACAAGCCAGATTTCAAAGACCCAGGATGAAAAAAGTGTAAAATCTTTCATTAATGATTTTTATATTACCATGTTGAAATACCATTTTGCATGCAATGAATTAAATTCATCATTAAAATTAATGTCACCTATTTCTTTTTTCAACATGGCTCTATTATAAATTTTAAATTATATATATATGGTTCGCATTATATTTCCACTGGACAATGCTGATCTAGAGCCGTGATTACGATCAGGTTAAATATTGTCGGCGTGAATGCTCCGCAATTGGTCTTATGTACATCGCTGTTGCATCACAGCATGAGACGCATTAGTTTGTTCCATTATTAATGACCTAAGTTTGATAAGTTGTTTAAAGGGTGGCTGACAGGTACATATTTCCTTTGTAAACATACATTTTCCTCTTCACAATTTGTAACCTACTATAGCCATGAGGCTGTCAGTTTCCCATTGATTTTTCACTTAATGGTTTTAGTATCCCTTGGTGATCCTTGCTTGAATCAGTTATTTCACTAGGGATTGCAAAAGGTGTTTAATATTTTTAAAATTTCTTCTTTTTTTGTTGTTGTTTAGTATCACAATGTACACACCAAATTTTTGTTCACTCGGTGCATTACAATTAAGTGCAATCATTTTTCTTTTTGATATTCAAATCTCCCTAAACTTGCGTACTGGGAGGTCCTTCAAGTTGCCTCCAGAATCCTTTTATCATAACTCCATTAGCTTCTGAGTGCTTCCTTGCATTCCAGTACAAAAAGTCTCCTGTCCACTTTGTACTTTCCCTGTCCCAGAGTGGAATGATTGAGTTCTTTCTTTCTTTCTTTTTAGCCATTTCTTAAGAAACCTCCATTTCTTTTAATAAGAAATGGTATTCTGAAACCAAGCTTACATTGGTAGACATGACCGGAGTTACTGGGGTGACACTGCTTTCAGCCCTGTCAGTAAACAGAGCTAGAAAATACATTTTAAAATGTAAGAAATCACAAACTCATACATATATTTCCAATTCAAGTTTAATATTATAGGCATTTTTCTTCTTTTATCTTGGTTTGTATTTCTTTTCCATGTACATTAAAAACCTTCACTTAATAAAATATGAAGACAGTTTCTTATTTGCTTTATCCTGTAATACATAATTTCAAAATTACAACAATATTACAATTAACAATAACCACAGTGTGGGATGAAATTTAAGATTTCTTTGTAGATCTTTTGTCCTCAGGATATAATCTACTAAGGGTCTATAGTCAGAGTAACTTAA
This sequence comes from Mormoops blainvillei, assembly GCA_004026545.1. Lineage (NCBI taxonomy): Eukaryota > Metazoa > Chordata > Mammalia > Chiroptera > Mormoopidae > Mormoops > Mormoops blainvillei. Next base: position 53,914 of record PVJD01006220.1, read on the forward strand.
AACATTTATTCAAAGTATTCCAAAGTAACTTGAAGTAATTATTTCCCCTGAGAGGTTATGTTATACATTTGACAGACAGTTTCATTTATTTCTGTTTGTGTTCAATTTTAGGTTTTGCTCTCTGTTTATTTTTGAATACATGAAACATTGACATGATTCCGAAGTCGAGACCATTACAAAAAGTTAGAGATCTTGTCCCACCCCTGCTTCTTTCATCCTGTTTCCACCCTAGCTGTAAGTTAGCTATTTTCATTCATTCCTGGTTTATCTTGCCTGTATTTCCCCCCAAAATAGCATAACATATACATAAATAAAACTATATGCATTGTTTATGTCTTTCTGTTTCTTATTTAACACAATATCTCAAAAACCACTCCCTATCAAGTTCAGAGAGGTCTTCCTTATCCTTTCTTTTTCACAAAAATTGCTGAAGAGAACTCCACTGTGCAGATACGCTGTAGTTTATCAATAAATCTCTTACTGATACACATTTCTGCTGTTTCCAATCATTTGCTACTATAAAAATTACACAATGAATAACCTTTTGTTTATGTTGTTTTGTGTTTTTGGAAATGTAGCTTCAGAGAAGATCCAGGAATCTCATTTTTAGAAACACCCCAAGTAATTTTGACGTTACTTACTGTATATGGTAAAAATGGTATCTAGGAACCTAGAATTGTTAACATTAAAAAAAAATGACGAATGGGGAAAAAATGAGGAAACAACTGGTAAAGAAGCAATTTTCTCATCATCCTGAATCCTCACCTACACTCTCTAGTAGAATGCAATTGAGTTATACTCGTTGTATGAACAGAACCTTATCTTTTGGAGTCCTGCCCCCCAACCATCATCTTGGTAACAAGGATATCGTATATACACACACGCATAAGTGACCCAGATTTGGGCAGTGAACAGCTTTCAGTTTGGTTGTAGCCAAGGGGCATCCGATAATGGCATCTGATTGGCAGTTGTATGCACAAGTTTGGAGATCAGATTAGGAGTGTTAGCTGTAAACAAAATTAACCATTCTCTCACCAAAAAGGATTTATTCGGGAGAAAGAAAGTATTGGGATCCAGTCTGTGCATACATGGTGAGCCAGAAGCTGAAGAAGATCAAGAAGAAGCATTAAACCCCATTTTCCAGAGGGAAAGAGCAAGTGAAGGGCAGGGGCTGTTACAATCATAGAGGTCTGCTGTAAACACACGAGGTCTTCTAGTAGGGTTTTAGTGTTTGGCACATGGTGTCAGAGCTCCTACCACAGGCCCTCCCCACCCCGGCCTGCTCAGCAGCATGTAGGTGACTGAGTAGGTGAAAGATAATTGAGGGAAGGACTGGAGTGAGAAGGTGCTTAGGATGGAACCCTGGGGAATACCGGTACGTGGGCAGAAGCCCAAGGAGAGTACACATAGCCAGAGAGGCAAGAGGAAGACCTGAGAAGACAAATCATAAAAGCCCAGGGACCTGAGTGCTATAAGAAGAAAACTGTTATCAGTGTTAAATACTGTCGACAGAGGGGGCAAGACAATGGCTAAAAGGTATCCTCTGGATTTAGCAACACAGAGACCAGCAGTGTGACTTCTGACCCAGCAGATTTAATGCTGCAGTGGAAACAGTAGCCATTATGAGTGTTAAGGAAGGAATTCAATCTCATATAGATGATTCTTGGATACACTGGAGGTTTGTCAGCTGCAGCAGAGAATTTTTCTTCTAAAAGCAACAAACATGGACGCTTGTACACAACGGACTAAAAACAAAAACACAATTTTAGTAGTATTTTCTCATAAATATTTCTTGAACCTTTGGTGCTGGCTGTTGTTTATATTAGAATCTGTCATAAGATGCTTTTGGATTTAGCAAACAGTGTGTGCTTAGTTATTTTAGGTGTATTATTAATAGAATAATTTCATAATAAATAGTATCAAAATAGTAATGTAATAATATATTTTCGGTGTTCCTCAAAGAGCATTTTCAAACAGTATTCCATCAAGTATGAGAATCATGGCACCAGAATAACTTTTAAAGCACTGTCCTTTCTCTGCTGCTTTGCATCCCCCATCCCCATCTACGCTCTGGGCTAAGAGTATATGGGTGCCGCCCCCCACCACCCCCTGCCCGCACTGTAAGCAGGTAGCAGCTTAAAGGGATTTGGGAGACCATGGTGTACTTACTGAGAAAAAGATGAAAAGGGCTTTGAATATCACCCAATTCAGTGGTTTCTATGCCTGGGTGAGCATCAAAGTAAACAACCTGGACGTCTTAAAAGACAAAACCCTGGGTCCCTGCCCTAGATCCCGATACAATGGGTGGAATGGGGACTAGATCTCTCTACCTTGAATAAATGCCTTTGAGTTGATGATAGAAATTCAACTCCATATGGAAACAGAGGCCCAAATCTGTCAGCACTAACCAGAAGGGTCTCAGGATGAGAGATTCGCTGTTCGGTGCTTTGGCTGGTGGCCAGCCGGTCTGAAGGGCACTTGGCATTTTGTCTCGGGGCTTTTGGAAAGGGTTTGCTTTTCCGGGCTCTCTAGGCTCACTGGACGTGAGCCCCCCCCCCGCCCCCCGCAAATCTCTCTCCTTAGGAGACGTCGTGGGTTGGCGGTTCCGCAGGTGCCACACCTGCCGCTGCCCAGGGGGCTGATTTCGTCCAGGCCTCTGGTGGACACTCAAGCTTGGTTACCCCTCGCGGAGCTGGACACCGCCAACCCTCTCCACCTCGCACACCGCCGGGGCTGCGGGTGGGGGCGGAGCTTGGCTGCAGCCCCGCCCCTCTGCGCGCGCCGGAGTTCCCGGAAATTGACGGTCTTGCAGTCTCGAACCTGATTGGCTGTTGACGGCCGTGTACCCAGTCCGCGCTTTCCCGAGTTTGGGTTGACTTTCGGAGAATTAAGTTATGGCCTGTTTGAGTCAGCGACTGCGGGAACTACGCGGACCCTTGCTCCCATCCAAGGCCCTGGGGGAAGAGAGCGATGACTGTCTGATGGAGGACGTGGAGGACGAAGATCCGGAGTTTGTCGATGCCGAGGAGCTCTGCAGTGGGGGCGTAAAGGCTGGCAGCCTCCCGGGGTGCCTCCGTGGTGAGGAAGCATCGGGCCCCTGCGGGGACGTGATGGGAGATAAACGACCAGCTTTCTAATGTGGCCCCGTCCTAAGTGAGGCGCCCCATCGCTGTTAACAACAGGCTTCCTCTGGGACGGCCTAGCTGCTTTGCCCAACTTAGGATAAAATAATATTCATAGAATAGCAGTGACTTGAACAAATTCTGTGTGTTAAGCTTATGCTGACGTGTATTATCTCATTTAATGTTCACAACTCTTTGAAGTAGATTTATAATCGAGGATATTTATAACGGTGGGTGTTGAGCTTGTGTTCACACCCAGAATCGGGGCCTGGAGCCAAATATGGGATTATTTTTCAGCTGCTTAGAAAACGCACCCACCCAAGAAACACCTTAAAAGCATTATTGATTCATTAACCTTGTGTTAATAATATTGATGTCCGTGTTTACCTTGTGTAGTTTCCTGTGCTATAAATTATACTTGTGACTGCTATTTAAGAATATTTTAATGTATAAGACCAGCGCTGTCCTGTGGGATTTTCTATGATAATGGTGTTGTTTTATACTTGTGCTGTCTAATTCAATAGCCACTAGCCACATGTGGCTATGGAGATCTCGAAATGCAGCTAGTGCAGCTGAGGACCTGAACTTTAAATTTCATTTAATTCAAATTAATTTAAATAGTCACATGTGAGTGGACAGCACAGATTTAGAGAGACAATTTTCAAGTATCAGTGGAGGGTTTAGTCATTTATCGTAAAAGTATTAGTGACTGGCTACCATGTTCCAAGCAAGGTGTTTGCTTCTGGGATACCCTGGAGAGATGTGATGATGAGGTTGCTGTCCTAATGCAGCTCACTGCCTAGTGAATGGAACAGGCATTCTTTAATCACAGAAGTAACTGTAATATTACCCAGTGCTTAGAAGAAATAGTAAGGGGTGCTATGAGAGGTTACATTCATGAGATTCAGAGAAGGAAGGCTTTCCTGAGGAAGTGTCAGATAAGCTGAGGTCTGTGGTAAGTAGGATGAACTGTAAGGAGGAGAACATTTAAGGCAGATGCAACAGCTTATGCAAAGCCCCTGTGGTGGGAGGGGCCATGGCATTTTTTAGAAACTGCATGAAGACCAGCATTGGCTGAAGTCAGAGTGGCAGAGAGGACTGCTTTTAGAGGAGGAACAGCAGACTTTTGCCAGGCCCCAAGCTCACCTGTTGGAGTAAAAGACCAGTGAAGCACTGTTGCCTTCTAGAGGGCTCACAGTGTACTAGAGGGAGACAGGTAAAGAAGTTTAATATAGGCGCTCTAATAGATATCTGTACAAAGTGCTGTGTGTGTGTGTGTGTGTGTATGGGGGCGGGGAATGTTGAAGAGAATAGTGGATTTGGTAAAAACATTGGAGGAGAGGTTTAACATGTACTAAATTAACTTTTTTTTTTTAAGTTGTAATTGCTGATGAAAACACTCAAGAACAGTGTGAAGTGTTTGGACGTTTTCCATTAACGGGTCCTTGGTGGCGAGTGAAAGTACAAGTAAAGCCTATGGGATCAAAGAACTATCACCTTCAAGGGTTTCCATCGTACTTTTTACAGTCTGATATGTCACCGCCAAATCAAAAACATATCTGTTCCCTCTTTCTTAATGACTGTAATGTCGCCAGTGACACTATAAATGAATTTTTAGAATGGGTCAATAAAATATCAGGCTGTAAAAACCTCAACTTTGAAAATCTTAGGGAAACATTAAGAATGTTCTACAAAGAACTTGGGAGGAATGGTCAGAAACAATCTACACAGATTGAACAGGAAGCGTCCCAGCCAGATCACGAGATGCGCCTTCCTGTGGAAAACACAAGTAGGTGTGATTTTTATCATTGAGTTTTAGTGTAATTGAGATACTTAATGACTTAATGTGTTTTAAAATATTGCCACTATGGTATCTGGCATAGTATTCTTTTTTCATTTGGTTTGAGGAAAATGTGTTTATATTGCTTTTGGAGTATGTTAATATTCCAGGTTCCTCATCTTCACGGTGAAGAGATTGGATGAGATGACCTTTAAACTCCTTTTGGTTCATTTTCAGCTCTAAAACTGTGGTTCTCTCTCTAACTTTCATTTACATAGACTTACCTTGAGGGGTTGAGAAAAAATTAAGTCATCAATTATTCTATTTAAGAAGGCAGAAAAGAAAGGCAAGAATATTAGTAATCCATTCTGGAAAAAAGTTCAGTCCAAAATGATTTAAATAATTTTTAATATGGTTTGTTATTTGGATGTTCACATATATGGACTATTTCAGTTGTTACTTATTTCAAATAAATTTGGGAGAACATCATCAAATGACTTTAATGACAAAAGGATCATGATTACAGTCAGAAAAATTATTATAAAGGCTAATATGTATATTATTTTTTATGCTTAGCTTTGATGTAATCTTTGTATTATTGAGTCAAGAATTTTATTTTTATTATTTGCAAGCAAAATGAAGCAAAGGCTAAGAAGTAGTTACCTAAGCATTTAAAGAACATAAATTTTGGTGTTAAATACAATGAAAACCATCTCAGTATGAAAGAAATTGTTACAATGTTAATTTCCTTTCTGGTTGAGTAAATTTATTAATCTGCCTGTACTAAATGAGAAACTCCATCAAATCAGTTGTCCTATGTGCTCATTTGTATGTTTTCATTTGTTCTTTTCTGATATCCTGTAGTTCCATTCATAAGTGTAATGACAGCGTTGCAGTTTCCAAAAATAATGGAATTCCTTCCAGTTCTTCTGCCACGACACTTTAAACAGCTCATAACCTCAGATTCTACACAGGTGTTAAGAAAGATAGAAGAGATTTTAGGGACTCATCCATGGAAACTTGGATTTAGCAAAGTAAGTAAAACATTCACTTAGCATTTGGTAATCTTAAATAAGGCAAGATTTCTCAAATTTGATAATTTTTGCATCTCTTTTAAAGGAAAAAATTTGTATGGACCTCAATGTTGATCTGTTTTTCTTTGAATATTACAACTAAATACAAACTTTTTATGCCTCTAGCTCTTATGCAATAAATTTATAAAGGAAAACAAAATAACAAAATAAGTGACATTCAAATGATTAGTAATTTAGTTATATAATTTAATATGACAAAAACTTTTGGTAACTTAATTGCCATTTGCAACTTGAGCATCGATCTCATTGAGAAACATGTTCTTAGGAGTTTGGCAAATTCATTTTGTTGTGCAGCTCAATCCTCCACTTTCCTACTTGAACTTTTGAAAACTTTCACTGTTCGTATGGTATAACACGATATCATTTGATTTTTTTTTAATTTGGTACAATAATATCATTTACAAATGACTCCACCTCTGTCATAGACCAAGAGTAGTAAAGTGACACTATTGATGTTCCAGTGACATTCAAACTAAATGTGGCGCCTAAATTTTGGCAGTACTTGGTTAAAGGTGGTTTTCCAAATGAAAATACAATTTAAAAACTCTAATATAATTTTTGGGTCCCAAAAAGGTTTACAGACACTGCTCCCCATCTAGTTCGAGAAATACTAGAATAATAAATTTGTTCCCTACATCAAGTGACTATGATTCCTATATGTTTTGAAAAATAAAATTCTGGAACATTAGATTATTTATATATATATGTGTGTGTGTCTATATATATATACTTATTTTTATATATATTCAGTAGAGAAGAGAGGCAGAACAATGAGCATTCTGGGACTCAAGTGGGAAAAGGGGGCTTGAAGTTTCACCTGTTTACCGCCTAAAATAAAGACTTTTACTCAGTTATCATATTAATTTGCTAGGACTACTGTAACTAACAGAGACTGGGTGGCTTATACAACAGGAATTAATTTTCTTACAGTTCTGGAGGTTACAAGTCCAAAATCAAGGGGTCGGCGGGGTTGGGTTTTTCAGAGGCCTCTCTCCTTGGCTTGTAGGCTTCGTGCTATTTCCAAATGCTCATCTCTCTGTCTGTGTTGGCTGTGTCCTAATCTTCTCATAAGTCATATTGGGTTAGGGCCCACCCCAGTGACCTAATTTTAATTTAATTACCTCTTTAAAGACCCTATCTCCAAATATGGTCACATTGTGAGGTACTAGTGGTTAAGATTTCAACATGAATTTGGGGGGCGGGGGCCCAATTCAACCCATAAAAATATGTATGGAGGATGTCAAAAGGGATGTCTCCATGAAAAAAGAAAGACAGAGCTGGTGGATGACCTGCTCGTGTTTGGGCGGAATTGTCGATGTGCACGTAGAAAACTAAAGAAACCAAGAAAATGAGGGAGTCACAACACACACAGAGTTTCACATGAAGTTAATGTAATCCTGGTACATTGTGTTGCTTTTATCTGAATCCTATTTACACTGATTTAACCAAAATCAATTAACAAAATGCATACTGTAACTTTTTTCAAAGATAGGAACTATATATGGAAGTGATAGCATAAAAGAGAGAGATCTTCTATAGAGAAAGACTTTCCATAGTAGGGAGTTAATGCGGAGGGTTGGGGGAGGTAGTGGAGGATAAAGGGGGTCATATATATGGTCATGGAAGGAGGCTTGACTTTGGGTGGTAAACACAATACAATATACAGATATATACTATAGAATTATGCACTTGAAACCTATATAATTTTACTAACCAATGTCAGCCCAATAAACTTAAATTGAAAATATCTAAAATATGAAATTAAGGAATAGTAGAAACAGTACTTAGAAATGTGGAGATAAATTCTGGAAGCAAAAACTGTAAATGTTGAAGGTGTTACTTCTAGAAGGCATGGGAAAGGTGAGTCAGGGATTCCTGTTTTTAGTGTTGAATCTCATAGTGTTATTTGACTTTTAAACTTATGTGTATTGCTTTGAGAAATTATAATTTTAATTAAAATATTATATAATCTCTAACTACAGGAGAGTAAAAAATTTAGTGATGTATTAGGTACATAGTTTTTTTCCTCCAATATGAGTACATGTCTTCTAGGACTTAAAAAATCATTAATGAATAATGTTTTTACTGTAATTTTAATAATACTCATTAACATTTATAGTTTTTATAAAGCATCTTGAACTTTATTTTCTTAAAGATAACCTACAGAGAATTGAAGCTTTTGCGATGTGAGGCAAGTTGGACAGCATTTTGTCAGTTCAAGTCTCTTCTCCAGTTGATGACTGATTTAGAGAAGAATGGATTAATAATATATTCTAAACTGAAGCAGATATGTAGAGAGCACGGGCACACATATGTAGAAGAAGCTGACTTAACTTCTCAGTTGTCAAACTGTATGTCTTTTCATGATGTTTGGCAGTCTCTGCAATTTTTGAAGGGTATCGGTGTGGTGACATATAAGAAGACCTGTATCTTTCCTTATGATCTTTACCAGGCTGAAAGAGACATTGCTTCTTTAATAGGTGACCTGATGACAAGGCCTCCGTGGCATTTACATGTTGATGTCAAAAAGGTCCTTGCGTCCATTTGTACCAAAAAACCTGAAGATTCAAGAAGTGATGATCCATTGAATGAAAGTGAACCTGATGAAACAAGATTAGAAACCTCTGGAGACATTCTGAACACACAGGACAGTGGTGACCACATATGGGGTAATGGTGAAAATGAAAATAACGCAGAAATAAGTCAAGATCAACTGGACCAGGATCAGGTGGCTGCTTTGGAAATGATCTGCTCCAATGCTGTGACAGTCATAAGTGGGAAAGGTGGCTGTGGGAAGACCACAATTGTCAGCCATCTTTTTAAGCACGTAGAGCTGTTGGAAGAAAGTGAAGTTAGAAAAGCTTGTGAGGACTTCGAACAAGACCAAGATGTACCAGAAGAGTGGATAACCTTCAGCCAGCAAAGTCAACTGAGGGCAGACAAGGCCATAGAAGTTTTACTTACCGCACCTACAGGAAAAGCAGCTGGTTTACTGAGAGAGAAGACTGGTTTTAGTGCTTATACGCTGTGTCAGGTAAAACCTTTTACATTATTTTCTCAAGAGAAAACATTTGCCTTAAAGACAAACTTTACTTAATTTATTTTTCATTTCTTCCTGACAACAATCAGTAGGTGTTTATGGAATGTTCTCCAATCCCTGCCTTGTAGTAGCGAACCTTTAATGATCAGTGTCCCTCTCAAAACAACCCACCTGTAGACTGTTGCTGGTTGGCCATGAGGTAGGAGCTAGTGCCAGGAAGTTAGGCACTGTACTGCTTCTTTCCTTGAGAAAGTCTTATGAAAAAAAAAAGCTAAACTAAAGTGTGTGCTCAGTGGTGTAGTTAGTTTAAATGCTGGCATAAACTCTGTTGTCATCTGGACTGGTTACATGCATGCCGTAGTTCACAGGCCATATTTTGAAAGGCACTGGAGTTGGAAGGAAAAGGTTTATGTTTTGTCGAGGTAAAGCTCCGTGAAAGTGAGGACTGTGATCAGCTGGTTTAGCTCTTCATCTCCCTCACCTACAACAGTGCCTGGCAAATAGTAGTCACATAATGCAAATTGCAAATGAATTAATATGCATGAAAAAATAGGTTTGGCTGTAATTAAGATTCATGAAGTTTTAAACTTGTGAAGAGTGGCAGAGGTTCCTCTGGCTCTGACCTCCACGCTACAGATCAAGGAACTTAATCATTGGAGGACTTCTGAAGGAAATAATATTTAGAGGAAAGGCCTTTCTGAAGGCGTAGTGTATATGGAGGGTTTTGAAGTGACTGCATTGAGTGGAATGAAGTCTGCGTTTTGCAAAATAATGGAAATTAAATTTGGTTTAGACAGGAAATTTGAGCTTTGAAGTTTGTATTTTGACATTTCATTAAATCCTTGATAAACCGGTGAGGTGGTAAATGACAAAACTGCCAGTGGAATTTTAGGGGTGTTACACGATTTGCTCAAGGTCTTAACCAGTTGCTGAACCAGCACTTGAATTCAGATTTCTGACCTTCCAGTTTGTTCTTTCCATAGTGCCATGATTTCCTTATTTATCATAGACCTTGGAACTTAACAAAGAAGGTTGCTTGGTCTTGATTTACTGGGGAGCCATTTAGATTACTAAGCAAGGGAGTGAAATGAAGAAAGCAGTTTTAAGGAAGATTACAAGAATTATAGAGCCACGAGCCACCTCAGAAATTACTTTGCCCACCACCTTTGTCAGTCATGCGAGTGAACATAGACCCATAGAAGAACATAGAAGTTCAGTGTAGATCGTTGCGGAAGGGTCTTCTGATCAGTTTATGATTTTTTTCCATTGCGCCTTCACCCCTGATTAGTGTGAAGGATTGAATCAGGAGAGGAGAGGCCAGAGAGGGATCATTAATAAATTTCATCCCATGTTCCAACTCTGATCAACTGGTAGTGTCCTAATATCTGCTTGGGATGCTGGGAGAACATTTCTGAAGTCACTTTTAGGCTTGTGAGAGAGTAAGGGCACAGGAAGAGCCCCGAGGTGGCACTTGTGCCATTGACTTACTGTCCTAGGGTTACCAGACTTAGCACATAAAAATACAAAAATCTTTAAGTATAATTAAGTACCAAATATTACATTGAACATACTTATACTAAAAGTCATGTATTGTTTATTTGAAATTCAGCTTTAGTTGGGTGTCCTGTATTTTGCCTAGCAATCCCATCTTCTGTTAGTGTGTAGTGGAGCATGGCTGTAAGGTTATTGGAGTAATCTAGTTGCTCATAGATGCAGCCTGCATTGAGTTGGTAGCACTAGAAATACAAGGGAAAAACATCAGCCAGTCATTCCTAACTAATAGAATACATCAAATAAAAGAAAGGAAACAATTAGTGGTGATTCAAATGTTCTGTTGTGAGACAGGGTTTTTTTGTGTGTTTTTTTTTAAAGGAATTGATGCATTTGGGTGGGAAATATGAAAGCTTTTAGTTAATAAACATGTTAAATCTAGTTGCAGTAGAAAACTTAAATGAATTGGTAGTTACAAAATAGTCACAGGAATGTAAAATACAGCATAGCAAAAATTGTCAATAATTTTGTAATCAGTACGTATGGTGCCAGATGGGTACTGGAAATATTGGGGGGACCACTTTGTAAAGCATGTGATTGTCTAACCACTATGCTGTACACCTGAAACTAACACAAAATAATATTGAATGTTATTGAATGTTAAACTGCAATTGAAAATGAAATTGAAAAAAGATATGTTACCATTTAAAAAATATACAGTATATGCTTACTTTACAATATAGAAATGTCTCTGGAATGATAGAGTCCTAAATATTTAACATTATCTGGCTGTAATTTTACAAATTTTATCCTCATCTATATTTTTAAAATAGTAAATATTATTACTGTGTAATAAATTGTTTTTTAGTTGTTTTGTTGTTGGTTTTTTAAAAATGTTGGGAAGTTAGGCAGTGTAGAATATTAAAAGAAAAAGTAACATCTTCATAGTTAGGTTGCGCAGGCAGCACTTTATTTCCAGGACGGAGTGTCATAGTTGGGAGAAGAGGAGGGCTTACGTGGCTGGGCTGGCTCAGAAGGCCAAGGTTTGTTTGGGAATGGAAAAGGATAGGAGCTTTCTCTGGTCAAAAGTAGTAAGGGAAGGGTTGAAATTTTTGCCGTGAAATAGTGATATATGCGAAGCTCGTTAAATACACTCAGCAGTCATTAGGAAGCACTTTTTGAAATTATTTGGTTTTTTTGGTTTCAGATTTATTTGATGAATACACATCCCTTAACATTTGCGTTCTCTTTCTTTAGCCCTTCCCCCGTGTTATTCTACTTGTACTCCCTTCCTCCAATTTAAGAGTTTTTTTTAAAATAACATGTTATAAATGTTTTTTTCTTTTTTATAAATTTTATAACCTGAACTTAGAAATGCAATACTTTACTTGTAGGTCAACTATAGCTTCTATTTATGGAAGAAAACAACGAACACGGACAATCCATGGAAATTTTCTTCAGTTAGAGTTCTAGTTGTGGACGAAGGGAGTTTGGTATCTGTAGGAATCTTCAAATCCGTTTTAAATTTGTTGCTTGAGCACTCCAAACTTTCTAAGCTTATTATTCTTGGTAAGTTAAAATATCGTTGGAATTCTAATTGTGTAGTTCAAAGCATTGTGGTTAAGTGACTGTTTATTCAATTTGACTGTTTAATATCCACGTGTTACAGGTATGAAGTCATTTGTCAGAGCCCATGCTAAAACTTCACTGAGTTCAATTTGACCACTCTCTTCAGCAGTTGGAGTGGTTCTTTATTTTGGTCCGGATATTAGCAGGCTAGGGTGTGAATGAAATAGAGTCACGAGGGGTTACTGCTCATCACCTACATGATGACTATTAAAATGGTAAAAATGTCACAGATTGAGAGTAAATCAAGATATACATTAATTTGGAAATAATAAAATACCTGAATTATAAACCTCTTAAAAGTATTTCTATGATTTTAAGCTATTAACTCAAATTAGATCTCACCAGTCTCTTAAGTCCTTTCCAATTCTGGTGAGATTCAGTTAGATTCTATTGGGTCTACTATTCTGTTGACTATCTGATGTAATGGAGAAAACAAATAGAATCGCAGTGTGAGAATCAAATTGTGTGTAAGTAACATTTTTAGATATTTGAGGATATTTTTATAAATAGTTGATTCTATTAAAGGTTCAAGCATTCTCCCATCTTTCACCCAGAAAATAGTTTTTATCTCTATGGTTGGTTGGTTTAAAGTTAAAAAAGAAATTAATAGAGCAAATAATTATCATTACATTACTAGAATTTATCTGTTATCAAATGCATTGGATTTGTTTATTTTATATTTTATATGTTTATTTTTTTGAGGCCATAGATTCTTCCATGTTTGGTAAGACATTGGGCAAGACTGAATAAAAACCAGCTATCTAAGGCCTGTTTTTTCTTTACACATTGGCCAAAATACATGTCCTTAAAAAGTTTGCCTGTGGTTATAGGTATGAAAGACATCTGATTCAAATTTTACCTTGTTGTATTATTGCTATTTTTTTATCTTATATTGTTTAATCTGACTGGTACTTTTTTGTTCAATATTTTTAAAAACAATGTTCTGAAGTCATTTTAAACAAAGATTTTTGGCACTATTTTTTCTCAGAGTAAGTTAGATTTTATAATTATAACATACGTCACTAAGGAGAAATAAAAATAATTCCTAAATTTTAGGACCCCAGTTACCTAAAACCTACTGTTATCTATTCTCCCCCCTTTTAGGTGATATTAGACAGTTACCCAGCATTGAACCTGGTAACGTGCTGCAAGATCTTTTTGACACTCTTAAGTCAAGAAAGTGTGCCATTGAACTAAAGACAAACCATAGAGCAGAATCTGAGCTCATTGTGGACAATGCTACAAGGTATAATATAACTAAAATTTTGCACTTTCTCTCTGTTGTGTTAGAAATAAGTTGTTAAAAAATACATATTAGTTTTCGAATTAGGGTGATTTCAGTGCAGTACATTCACTGTGCCCTTTTAGCAAACCTATTCTATCCTTCAGATGTACACGCGCATGCGTGCACGTGCGCATACACACACACACACACACACACACTTGACCATACAATTAAAAAAACAAAATTAGTATTTTTTATTACTGGTCCAGTAATGCATTTAAGAATAAATATGTTTTCCTCACTTAAAAAGTGTATGTGTGAATTAAAGTTGCATCAGGCATAGAGACTAGAATAAGCCCAAGGGGAACAGAGTCTTAGAAACAAGTTCAGTAGAGTTCAAGAGAGAATTGGGGAAAAGGATTACCCATAAATTTTTTTTAAGAAAGCCCAAAGCAAAATAAATGAATATGACATTTTACTCCTTGATGAATTTTGGTGGCATCCGTGACACATTACTCTCCTTTAAGTAGCAAAGAGCATTTCTTTTCCCTTAGCCTTTGTCTAAGTCTTTAGAGTGATCTTCTGTAGCAGATATTATGGGACCTCAGAATACTGAGAGACTGTTTTATTCATTGGACGAAATTTATCTTTGTTTTGACTCTCTTTTACAAGAGGTTTTTGTTGCTTGAACATTTCCTTGGTTGGATATTGGCAGAATCTAGAACATTAAAACCTGCTTTCTCTTTGTCCTTTTTCACCTTGGGTAGGATAGGGGCAGAAGAGGAAGAATTGATAGGAAGAGGGTAGATGATGTAGGTTTATATTAAAACATCAAGCAAAATAATGCAACTGGATGTATAATATTCTTTTCCTGTAACATTTCTGCTCATTTTGGGGATGTTGGTAGATGACTGGTCATTTTAAAGTCTAAAAATCTCAGGAGAATCTGAAGCACATTAGAGTTTTTAAAACTCAGTTTTATCTGAAATTTAGGAATGCCTTTTAGTAACCTTTTTGATACCGTGTGGGCTGAGCTGCACTCCTTTCTTCATTTCTTCTTAATCACCATCACCAAATAAATTCAATGGCAGAAGGATCCCACTGATACCAGGGAAAAGCTCCTTGAGATAGAAACATGTTACATGTACTGGGTCACAAGCAAAATAGGAAATTTGTGGTGATTCTCAGTGCCCCAGAAATTAAACCTGTGATGTTTCCAGCAGGAACAGCCTTCTTCCTGCTCCTTTCCTTCCTTTCAACTGCTGGGAAGGGTTGAAAATGACATAGTAGGGCACTACTACCTTTGATAGCCAGGCTGCTGTTAGGTCTTCAGGGCGTCATTCATCTTCCAAATAACCAAGGAGAGACTCTAGTATGTCAAGGCACCTTCCCTTTACTCTGTTTTCTGATGTAATTTGCTAGTCTTGGGAAATACAAGAAGTAAAGAGGGATGCAGAGGAAATAGAAGCAAAGAGAAAATTTGAGATATCTGGCTCAACTGGGAAAAGGAGGCCATATATATGATATACACAGAAGAAAGGGGGAAAGAAAGAGTAAACATAGGGATAAACCTCCGAAGAGTCCAAACGAACTTAAATAGAAAAGGATCTTGAGCCAAATGGACCCACACTGACTGCTTAGTTCCCATTCTTCCTACCTCTGTAGCCTTGGGCAGTCAACTACAGTTGACTAAGTCACCTGTGAAAGGAGGTATTACTTACCTTGTTTGGTTCTTTGGCCATTTGGAAAAAAGTAGTTCAAGTTCTCAGAATGGTGCTTCGCAAATTCCCTGAGAATTTTTTCTAATGTTTTTAATTTGCTAATTCTGTTTTAAAACCCATTTGCTATTTCTGTGTATATGGGTAGCCTCTTTGCCCTATTTATCTAATAACATATTAATTGTTGTAATGACATTATCTCTGATCATATTATGAAGACACATTTTTGGATATTAAGGTTCTTGGTGTATTTTGTATCTTCTTTAAGAATCTCAAAGCGCCAATTTCCAAAATTTGATGCAGAGCTGACTGTCTCTGATGATCCAACGTTTCCTGTCTCTGTACAAGATAAAACATTTATTTTTGTGAGACTCCCAGAAGAGGATGCTAGTTCTCAGTTATCAAAAAGTAATCATCACTTTTGTAAGTATAAACTTCTGTGTTATGTAGGGTTAAGTATTTCAGTTTTGTAACATAGTTATTAAATGACTAGTTGTAATTTTATTTGATGGTAGAGATACATAAAGATATGTAAAACAGGCACTGAAAATAAACTAATTTATTAATCATCAAAAGCAGATTACCCTGGAATTTTGTAAAAACTAAGCTTTTATCACATACATACTAAGAGCATTAATGAGTGAATACATTAATGCAGATGATTAGTTTAAAATAAAGCAAAGCTCTAGTAATCCAAGTTCATTCAGGAGAAAGCAAGTCTTAATGAAGTTTTTCTTTCACAGCTGTTGGAAACAGTAAATACATTTGTTATTTTGAGTACATTTGTGAAACAAAATTAATGGCTGTCAACTGTTGCCAAGTTGAGCCCTAATATTTCTGTTCTATTTCTTTTTTTTTAAAGATTTATTTACTTATTTTTAGAGAGAGGGTAAGGGAGAGAAACATCAATGTGTGGTTGTCTCTTGCACGCCTCCTACTGGGGACCTGGCGCACAACCCAGGCATGTGCCCTAGACTGGGAATCGAACCAGCGACCATTTGGTTCACAGGCCAGTGCTCAATCCACTGAGCAACGCCAGCCAGGGCTGTTCTATTTCTTATTAAATGGACAAGCATAACTTCTAATTATGGGCATTAGGATGACACCACGACAGGGCTGAGAAAGAGCATGGGATAGGAAACCTTCACCCTTATGTGTATGACCCATGTCACATCACTTAATCATTTGCAGAAGGAGAATCACAGTGACAATGTCTGTGGAGCTGTTTTGAGGGTTGAAGGCATTCATCGAAGTTGAGGAATTACATAAATGTTAGTTTTTTATAAATAATAGATATTAAATTATTTCTTGCAAATGAACCTATTTTAATAGAATTAAACCTTTTGATCTTTATTTATAAACGTACTTAGTAAGCTTTTTAAAATAGTGTAATGGTTTACTCAGAATTGAATTAGTGCAGATTTGAGTGA
Organism: Mormoops blainvillei; assembly: GCA_004026545.1. Classification (NCBI taxonomy): domain Eukaryota; kingdom Metazoa; phylum Chordata; class Mammalia; order Chiroptera; family Mormoopidae; genus Mormoops; species Mormoops blainvillei. The sequence goes on from PVJD01006220.1 coordinate 70,443, forward strand.
TTGTTATTGAGAATTCCTTGTAGTTGCCACAGTTCTTTTTTCCTATAATTTTTATTATATTTTATTTATTATGCTATTAGAGTTGTCCCAGTTTTTACCCCTTTGCTCCCCTCCACCCAGCACCCACCACTGCATCAGGCAATCCCCACATCATGGTTCATGTCCATGGGTCATGCGTATAAGTTCTTTGGCTACTCCATTTCTTATACTACACTTTACATCCCCATGGCTATTCTGTAACTACCTATTTGTATTTCTTAATCCCCTCACCTCCTAACCCATTCCCCCATACCCCCCTCCCACCTGGAAACCACCAAAACTCTCTCCATATCCATGATTCTGTCTCTGTTCTTGTTTGCTTTGTTTTTTAGATTCGGTTGTTGACAAGTTATGTATTTATTGCCATTTTATTGTTCATAGTTTTGATCTTCTTTTCTTAAATAAGTCCCTATATAACACTTCATATAATAATGGTTTGGTAATGGTGAACTCCTTTAGTTTTTTCTTGTCTGGGAAATTGTTCATCTGCCCTTCGGTTCTCAATGAAGGAGAGACTCTCGTATGTCAAGATATACTAGACATATTGGGTAGAGCAATCTTGACTGTAGGTCCCTGCTTTTCATGACTTTGAATATTTCTTGCCAGTCCCTTCTAGCCTGCAACGTTTCTTTTGGGAAATCAACTGATAGTCTTATGGGATTCCCCTGTAGGTAACTGCTTTTCTCTTACCGCTTTTAAGATTCTTTAATCTTTGGCATTCTTTATCTTTCACCTTTGGCATTTTAATTATGATGTGTCTTAGAGTGGACCTCTTTGAATCCACCTAGTTTGGGACTCCGTGCTTCCTGGACTTGCATGTCTATTTCCTTCACCAAATTAGGGGAGTGTTCTTTCATTATTTTTTCAAACAGATTTCTAATTTCTTGCTGTTTCTTTTGTCCTCCCAGCACCCGTATGATGTGAATGTTGGACTTCTTGAAGTTGTCCCAGAGGCTACTATTATCGTTTTATTGGCTTCTTTTTTCTTGTTGTTGTTCCAACTGGTTATTTTCCACTTCGTTATGTTATGAATCATTGATTATATTCTTGGCTTTATTCACTCTACTGTTGTTTCCCTGTAAACTGTTCTTTATTTTAATTAGTGTATTCTTTGTTTCTGACTCTTTTTTATGCTGCAGAGGTCCTCACTAAGTTCCTTGAGCATCCTTATAACCAGTATTTTGAACTCTGCATCTGATAGATTGATTATCTCCATTTTGTTTAGTTCCTTTTGTGGAGTTTTGATCTGTTCTTTCATTTGGGCCATGTTTCTTACCTGCTCACTTTGGCAACCTCCCTGTGTTTGTTTCTGTGTATTAGGTAGAGCTGCTATGACTCCTGGTCTTGGTAGTGTGTGGCCTGATGTAGTAGGTATCCAGTGGCACAGCCTCCCCTATCACCCAAGCTGGGTACTTGAGGTGTACCTTTCATGTGGGCTGAGTACCCCCTCCCCTTGTAGTTGAGCATTGGTTGCTGTTGACAGGTCAATGGGAAAGATTTACCCAGGCCAGTCAGTTGCAAGGACTGGCTGTGACCAGTGACCACCAGCCTCTGCCCTCTGTGCAGGGGCAGGGTGATGGTGCTCTGACGTGGTCTGTAGCTGTCGCCCGGGTGCACAAGCCCTGGGGTTTCCTAGTTGGTGCAGGCCAACGTCAGGCCTCATCTGTGTTTTGCCTGGGGTCACCCTGCCTGAGCAATGGAGCCATCTGAGAAGGCTGCTACTTGTGCTGGGCTTGGAGATTCCCAGTGAAAGCCAAGCTGTGAATCTAGGCTGGCTGCGGCTAGTGCCAGGCTAGGGGCCACTTAGCAAGGAGTATGGGGGCTGAGGGGTCACTGAGGCTAGCCTTTGCTTGTTTGAAAGGATTTAGGAAGTTGTCAAGCATGAGCCAAAACCAGCCATTATGTGGAAAATCTACTGTTACCAGCTGTAAGCTGGGTGGAATATAGACTCGGGGTCTCCATGGTCCGGCAAACAGAGTTAGCCAGGTTGATGGAGTCTCAGATATGGCACTGGTCTGCTGGCCGTGTGGCTCTACCACCCTTCTGTCTGAGAGGAAGCTGCCCTCCAGCTCTAGCCTTGATGCCAAACTCTTCAGTTTCTCTCTCTTGCCTCTGGTGCCTTTCAAGCTGCTGCCCTGGTGCTGGAGCTCAGATGGAGTGAGTCTGAGTAAGCCCGCGTGTGGGTTTTTTAAGAGGAACTGCTTAGGGCTCCAGCAGTTTCTTTCACTGACTCAATTCCCGCTACCTTTTGCAACCAGAAGTTGTGGGGACTTATCTTCCTGGCACTGGAACTCTGGGCTGGGGTTCCTGTGCGGGGAGGGAGGGCAGCTGGACTCCTTGCTCCCGAGATATCCCTCCCAAATTTTTATCCACCACACATGGATGTGGGACCATCCAGTTCCGCATCTGTTCCCCTCCTACCAGTCGGGATGGATGTGGTCTTTTTTAATTCTGTAATTGTCAGACTTCCATTCAGCTCGATTTCTGACAGCTCTGAGTGATGGTTGTTCTGTAATTTAGTTGTAACTTAGATGTAGTTGTGTGAAGAGGCAAGCCATGTCTGCCTATGCCACCACCTTGACCTGAAGTCCTAGTTGCCACAGTTCTTAAAGGTGTAACCTTCCTACTTAGCATTCACTCTGTGTGTGAAATTACACAAAATAGAACTTTATCTTTAAGCCTTTCTTCTTTATGTATGTCACCAATCTCCGTTCTTGGGTCAGTATTCATTCACATGTTACAATACCGTGCCCCCACCCCCCTTTTTTTTTTTTTATTAACCTTGGTTCAAACTTTATTCTCAGGCTTTTTTAGATAATTAGCTGCAAAGAATGATTTGTGTATGGGCAAAAACTGAAAAGAGCTGCAGTGTCCACGGGGCTAAGACTTAAAACTATTAGAGATCTAGATTTTTGTCAGGTCCATAAACAGAATTTGAATAAGCAGTCATAATATAAAATAGGTGCTCCCAGTAACTTCTTCATGTTTGTCTTCTCCAGAAGTTGACTCAAGTCAGTTTGCTTCATTCTTAGAAGCCTCATCACAGTTCCCCACAAGATCTGGAACTTCATCATCATCATCCTCCTCTCCTGTAGCACGTGGTGCTTTTCCATCCACAGATTGTTTGGGCTGGGCTTCAGCCAGCCTCCGTAAACAAGTCAGACTGCCCGCTGCAAGCCGATTTAAGATGCCGGGTAGCATTTCTGTCAGCTGCGTTGTGTCAGCATGGCAGCGGTGGTGAAAGTGTTCGCTGCCGGAGGTGCCTGAACTTTAGGGTTGTTAAAGTGGGTCGCTCTTCCTTGGTTCGTGAACATGGTTTGTGAACATATTTCCTCTTCAATACCAGCGATATGTTTACCCCTAACTTCTTGAAGGAGAACTGAAGTTTTTTATCATCTGCTATAGCTGTTCTGCGAACCTTTTTCTTTCTACGAGCAGTTCCTTTCCCACCAGTGTGCACTTGTGCCTGCAGCTTGGCGAGGTTCTCTTGCTTCATGATAGTTTCTTTCATCTCGTTGGAGAGAATCCGTGGCCACGTGGGGGACTAGGGTCGGCGCTCAGGGAGCCCTCTCAGACCAGCGGAGAGCAAGCTCCTCTTTCTCTTGTTAATACATAATCTATAAATGCCTTTTGGTGTTTTTGATTATAGAAATAATTTATATTCCTTTAAAAAGTCAAACGATACAGAAGTTCTTGAAGTAAAAATTAATATTTCCCTGTCATCTTCCTTTTGCCTCTCCCTCAAGACAACCTCGTAAAGGTCACATACATAGTAAGGGCTTGGTGTTTTACATCAATTGAATTATAGGCTGCATACTGTTTTGTGATTTTTTAATTAAATATATTGTGAATAATGATTAGATATTTATTGCCACACAGCTTAGTTAATAGTAGGTACTAGTACGTGAGAAAATGAGACTTAGATGGTTAAGTGGCGTGGCTTCTCTGCCACTCCATTTAGATCTACCTCAGCTGTGGTGTGCCTTGTTTCTGGCACCCGTTAATTACATGAATGAAAATGTACTTAAAAAATTGTCCGTTTCAGAATAGTAGCAGAGCTTAACTGATGTAGTTTTACTTTCTTAATTATAAATTTTAGCTGGAAAATTAGTCTCTTCTTTAAGGAAATTAAATATTCCTTAGAGAGGCATATAGTACCTTTTCATTAATAATTAATTAAGTTGTTGAGTAAATTATTCCCAGTATCATGGAGTACAAAGACCTAAGACAGGCTTCATAGCTGGCTTAGAATTTTAGAGATGCTAAAATGTGAGAAAATCGCGTATCCTAGAATCAGTGCAGTACAGTGTACATGTTGAGATACTGTACGTACGGATCTGCGAGTTGCAGAGGGAGCGGAAAAAGCAAGGAGCCGGGCAGCAGGACCCTTCCCGTGCACTTGGAGGAGACCGGTCTCCTGTGGAACCTTTGGAAGTTCCTGCTCTGGAAGACCAGCGGTTGCCTGGGCGTGAGCTGAGCGCTGGCTCTTTTTAGTGATAATCTTCCCTTCATCTGAAAAATGACGTGCCCAGCTGGCAACTAATTTAGTCTTCCCCGAACAGAGCTTCACAAGGCCTGCGCTTTTTCATTCTCCTGTGATTCACCTGCTGTGAGGGAAAGGCACACAAGCCTGGGATGTTCTCACCTCAATTTTTGTATCTTCTCTCTTTCCTGAGAAATGTTTTCTGTGTTGTAATATTGCTAAGAGAGATGAAAGGAAGACTGCTTCTCAGTGCTCTGAGGAAGGACGAGTTGTAAGTGGACATTGGCACTGCCGGTGATCTGAGCTCTGCAAGAGGAGTCCAGATGGCCTGCTGCATTTGGAAATACTTTTGCTTCCAAAAGCCTCACTTTCACATTCATAACGACGATGTAGTCAGTGGTGATAATCAAACTGTTTACGAGGCGGTAGGGTAGAATCACCCTTGGAATGGATGTCCCCGCTCTGCCAGGCTAACCTTTTAGCTACTGAATCATGGGGAGGCCTGTGCATCCTAGGGGAAGGAAAGACACGATTGGAGCGGAAGTGGGCCTTGTGACGTTTTGGGAGTAGCTATCTTCCAGCCATTATATATCTCAATATTTTATACTGGTATGTATCCACTAAATAGTACATGCCTCATATGAATGTTGTAAAGATGAAATTAAATGAGATAACATAGGCAGAGTGTTCTCTAATTATAACTCATTACCGCTAGTACCACCGAAACTTAAAACAAGAAGAAATCTTACATTAGTAATTCTGTTTCATATTTTATCCTTTAAAAATTTTTTTTATTTATTTGTTTTTAGGGAGAAGGGAAGGGAGGAGAAAGAGGGAGAGAAGCATCAGTGTGTGGTTGCCTCTCATGCGCCCCACACTGGGGACCTGGCCCGCAACCCAGGCATGTGCCCTGACTGGGAATCGAACCAACAACCCTTTGGATTGCAAGCCGGCACTCAGTCCACTGAGCCACACCAGCCAGGGCCACCTTTCATCCTCTTGTTCATATTTTAAACTCAGCATTCACAAACCAGTGAATATACAGTAATTATAGTACAAATTAGGAGCTATCCTGGCTGTGGCTGAACCCCCTGTTGAGGACAGGGTATCTGGTACCCTTGCTTCATTCTCTCTTCTGTGGCTCTGGCTGATGTAGAGAACGCAGCTGATGTTCCCATGGTGAACTTGTATGAGAGGTTTTCCCGCATTCCTCAGTAAGAATTCTGAATTTGTTTCTCCACAGAAACAGTGTTGTAATTGGGTGTTTTTCCATGTTAATATTTTTTCTCTTGAATTGTCAGATTTGTATTCTGCCGTTAGAGCTTTACTCAAAGAAAATGACCTACAACATGCAGAGACATCACAATTTATTGCATTTAGAAGGTAAAGCACTTGCAATATTTTAATGTTTTTAATCTAGCTTATAAATTTTATTGCTTGTTAATACAGATACTGTTTGAATAAGAGTTTCTTCTAGTTCATCACTGTTAATTTTCCCTCTTATTTTGAGGTGTTTCTTTGTTAGGCATGCAGAGGGCAGTTTCTAAACAGGGCTCTTTCTAGAAAACATTATACAGTACTTGGAAACTCACAGGAAATCTGAATGGAACAAATGTTTATGTTAAGATCAAATTTACAAAATACTTCTTCCTGGAGAAAGTCCTGGAGACTTTTTATAGAATCCAGTATGCCATAATTATTGATAACAGAAATAAACACTAAACAGGTACCGTTGCGGTGACTTTTGCATTTTCATGTGTTTCAGGAAAGACTGTGATGTCATCAACGCCTGCTGTAGCAAGCACTACACAGGCCACCTGACCAAGTGAGCACTGATGAACTGAAACTCTGGGGACAGTCCTTCCCTGATTCACTGTTCTTTTGTTTGTTTTGACGTTTATCACTATAGCCACATATTTAAAAGCCAGTTTTTCTCATTTGTGAAGCAAGATGATCTAGTCAACTAAATATAATATATATTCTTAGGAATGGAATTTTTTGTAAGAAAAACAAGGAATAAAACTTTCCTTGTGGTTTCCAGGTTGGCAAACTCCAGCTTCTCCAAGATGAGCATAGGGAATCCAGGAGAATTTTTCAAATTATAGTACGTGTGTAGCATGTCTAAGAACCTTAGCAAAGGCCTGCAGAGAACACCACAGTGGACATCAATCAGAGAAATATGAGTGTAGAAAAGCCACTGTATTCTCACACAGGGAAATTAGCTTACATCTAGAGCATTTATCAATGAAGAGCAGAGCACCTACTCTTCATTAAGTGCAGAGAACCCAGAGATAGGTGAGTTAAGGGAAGACATACAGACACACACACAGAAAACATGTTCGGTAGCCTAACAAAGGGCTACAAAGCACGAGATTGGGGTCATGGAGTCTGGGTCTCAGTGACGGTGAACTTGGGCAGGTAATTTCACCTCTCCATGGATGTAAAAGAGGGCACTTACACAGAATTCCCTCATAGAGTTGTAGTAAGGATGAAATGAAATAATATGCCTAATGCACTTACTGGAGTAACTGGTATATTGCCAGCATTTATTCAATTTGCTGCTATTTTAATATAATTATCATAATAGAAATATGGATAAGTGCTGTAAGACTTGAAATAGGGTAGTGATAGGAGTGACTGGAGAGGAGAGGATAAATTTAAAAGGTAGAATCAGTAAGATTTTTGGTAATTTTTAGAGTGTACAGGGAAAGAGAGACATCATCATTTATGCCAAGACTTCTAACAAAAAACTTGACTAGGCAATGGCCTTGAGTTTGACGTGGTGCAGAGAGTATAGGTGATTACGCCTGTTTCTTGTTGAACTTCAGAGAACAGAAGTGGAGTAAAGAAAGTGTAGCAGTTATTTTGAGCTTTGGATTGGGTCTGAGTGGAAGTTATTGCTTAAACAAAATGTAATTAAGGCTTTCTAAACTTAATGATTTATTATCATTTTCTAACCCAGAGACCATCAGAATAGACTCTTGTTTGGGGTTGGTGATAAAATTTGTTGTACCAGGAATGCATACCTCTCGGATTTACTGCCTGAAAATACGTTCAACAGTCAGCAAAGAGCAAATGAGTCAGCAAATGAGCAAGAGGCCAGTGGGGAACACTGTAATTGGACTCTTCATGATGCTAAAAATAAACCTGACTTTGAGAGTGGTATTCGACTCTGCAATGGGGAAATATTTTTTATAACAAATGTAAGTGATAACAGAAAAAAAGTACCTTTTTCTCTATTAAAGATCGATTTTGTTTTTTAAAAATTGCCCTAGGGTTGATTCAGAATCCAGACATATCAGAGTTTACATTCTTCTTCCATAATACATTGTTAAGGATTTTTGCATCCATGTTTATGAGGGACATTGGCTTGTAGTTCTCTAGTAAAGTCTTGTCTGATTTTGGCATCAGAGTGATGCTGGCTTCATAAAATGAGCTTCTAGAAGACTTTGTGAAAAAAACATTTTTAATAAGCTCGAAGTGCTTGAGCAATGGGAACCAGAAACAAGTGGCACACTGGTATTTTACACAGCATCACTTCCTTGGTGCCTGCTTCCGTACAGAAACTGTGGAAGTGGTCACCTTGAATTTGTTCTGATTGTGTAAACACCCTCTTAAATTCATAAGCTTGTTCTTTAAAAGCTGTGAGGAAAGGTAGTTTTTGCAAAGCATATGCAGACTTACATTATTAGTACAAGAAATAAAATGTATAGACTTCAAAATAAGAAGGACAACACTGACTGTTTTCCAGAGTCGAACTTGGTTAAGTTGCAAGGACCAAAAGCTTCCATTTGTGTTTACTAAAATATTTGTGTGTATGTATATTCAGTTTGTGCTTAAGCATAGATTTTAAGCCTTTTGAAATTCTTAACAATTATAGTGAATATGCATGCTGTTTTACTTATGAGGTGCTTGTATTTTATGTTCAGTCCAACTATAGACATTTTTGCTGTGTGCATATTTGAAAACATACAGAATAGTTCTTTGTTTTGGTGACAGGATAAAACCGATGTAACTTGTGGAAAGAAAAGATATTTGACCATTAATAATATGGCTGGCTTGGAAGTAACTGTGGATTTTGGGAAACTAATGAAATATTGCCGCATAAGACATGCATGGGCAAGAACTATTCACACTTTTCAGGTAAGATTGGAGATTTATGAAGCTATTCACATAGCTTGCCATGCCACAGAATACCTTGTATTATTTTCTTCCTAATTCTTATTGCTTTTATTCTCTTAAAATTAGGAAACAAAATGCAGGAAAGTACAGAAAATATTGTACAGATGTAAACCTATCACCCTTTTCGGCTTCAGGGTTCCCTTTATTCAGAAATTAAGACGTCGTTGTTAAAGCCCCCTCTGTCAGGAAGCCGTCCCGCCAGGGATGGAAGGGTCAGGGCCTGCAGGACCGAATTTGCCTCTTGCTTCAGTCTCCTGTGTTGCTCGGCATGGCACTGTTACTGATCTTGTCTTTATTTAAAATTTTGATGTTTTGTTCACCATGGATCTTTTTTGGTTTAAATTTTGACTTTTAAAACTATTATTTGAAAATATTATTTATCTTGATTGCTGAGTTTCTTGGCATCCTCTTAAATTTTGGATCCTAAGCAAGTACCTCACTTATTCCACCCTTGTCCCGCGCCTTCCCACCCTCCTCAGAACTGGCTTCTGCTCTGAATTTGTCCATTCATATGGAAACGAGATCACCAAGGTTAACAAACGGTATTCTGATGCCTAGAGATTTTTGTGACTTCCTTATTTTTTTTTAATTTAATCAACTAATATTGGGGTATAATTTGCATACATATTTTAATTACAAAGCTGGATGAACTTTGACAAATGTATTCCCTTTCTCCCCCACTGTGAGGCCACCACCTTTTACTTGGGAATAATTTTAGCTTTACAAAAGGGTTGAGAAGACAGCACAGAGAGTTTCATATACCCTTCACCCAGCTTTCCCTGATGTTAATATCTCATATAATTCTGGTATTTGTCAAAAAAGAAATTGCTTTTGGTACGATGCTACTAATTAAACTATACAATGTACTTGGATTTCACCAGTTTTGTCACTATGCCTTTGTTGTTGTTGTTCCAGGATCCAGCCCCGGACTACAGTGTATTTAGTGCAACTGACTTTTAAGCTCCATTCTCATACTCTTGAATTCTCATAAGATTTTAGTGGCCCTGTTTATGTATCTCCTTGTCACTGAGCTCCCCTCTCCGGCGTTGGAATGTTGCTTTAATGATGAAGCTGCGTCGATCTCCGTTTTTATGCAGAACAATTTTGTAGGTTAACCTCTGTCCTCTATTAGTGCGCAGACATTAATTAGTGTAGGTTTTTTATTTTTCAAGTGAATGGGACCGTATTTAACTTACCCCATCTTAGTTCTAACAAGTATTTGAAATGGCTACAAAAATGTGCACAATTTAACACGATTTTTAAAAAGATAAAGAAATGATATCAAGTGGAAAATAAAGGAAAGGCTGGTGAAAGGATCCCTGCCGGGAGTGGGTTGGAATGCCTGGACACACACCCACCTGTTTGTTTGCTGCTTTAGTTAGAACGCAGATTTGGCTTTAAGTTCCCGGAATAAGAGAGTCAGTCAGTTGATGGCGTCTATATGGATAAAAAAACCAACAGTTATGAAGATGTGCAATATTTCTGGCTGTGAGATCCTGGAGAAATGTCCCTCATGGTTTCTGTCACCCTGAGAACTCCTGTCATTCAGTTCTGGCAAATTTTCTTGAATAATTTCATTAAGATTTCTTGTCCCACTGTTTTGTCTTTTCTCGAACCTCTCTTATGTTGGACCTCTAGAAGTGGTTATTCTCAATTTCTTATCAATCTCTTTTGTTTTCCATCACATGATTATTTTGCTGGATTTTCTGAGAGATTTCCTTAGAATTATCATCCAGTTTTTCTGTCGCATTTGCGGGTGAATAAAGAGGGCAGAGCTGAGGTTGGAGTAAATACCTCTGAGCTCCTTTTACAAAACCTGGCTCTCATTTCCTGGCTGAAATCGCATCTCTTACCTCCAAAAACAGTCATGATTATCTTATATCAGCATAGTTTATTTCTTCCAAGTTCAGTTCAGTTTGACAAATTTATTCAGTCAGACTGGTCTGGGTGCTTGCAGTGGGCGAGTCCATGGAACAAAGATTCCTGCCAGCATGAGGATTATGTTTGGTTCGGAAGAGGACAGAGACATACACAACTGTAACAAAATATGTAGACTACATATTATGTTAGACGGTGGTAGATGCTATGGAAAAGAAGTGGGGTAGGGTACAGTTGTAATTTTAAATAGGTTGTCAGCATAGACCTCATTGAGAAGATGGCATTTGAGCATGGACTTGAAAGAGGTACAGAAGTTAACCGTGTGGGTGTCTGGGAGAAGAGCATTCTAGGTGGAGGGAAGAGCCAAGGTCAAGGTTCTTAGAGGGGGGCCTGTCTAGCATATTTGAAGAAAGGAACAGCAAGGAGGCCAGTGTGGGAGTGACAGGAGACGGGGCCAGAGAAGTAATGTGGGGTAAGGGAGGTAGAAGGATAGGGGACCAGGTCACCTCCTAGGGTCTTCTAGGACTATATATTATTCAGTATAGTAGTCCAGTCTGGCCCACCACCTGTTTTTATAAATAAATTTTATTGGAACGGTCACATTCATTTCTGTATCAGCTATGACTGCTTTTGCACCATACAGAGTTAAGTAGTAGCTGTAGAGACCACATGGCCTGCAAAGCCTAAACATTTGACCCTTTGTAGAAAAGTTTTTGGACCCCACTCTAAGGTCCACATAGACTTTCAGATTCTAAGTCTGTAAAATCATGAAGGATATTAATTATTTGTGTCTATTCATCCAAGTTGTAAGTTTTAGGACAAATTTAGAGAACAGATGTGTATGTAATTAACAGTAAATGTATAGCCCTGACCAAGTGGCTCAGTTGGGTGAAGAGCCGTCCAGTACACCAAAAGGTTGCAGGTTTGATCCCTGGTTGGGGTGCCTACGGGAGGCCGCCAATCCATGTTTCTCTCTCACACTGATGTTTCTCTCTCTCTGTCCCTTCCTCTCACTCTAAAATAAACAAACATATTTTTCGGTGAGGATTTTCAAAAAGAAATAAATGTATAAAATGTGCCTCCTTAAGAAGTTTGATAGTGTTAATGATTGACAGAAGAATTAAAGAAATGGATATGTGATTTATAACAGGTTTTTGAGGTGAAGTTAGGAGTCCATGTCCTGCATTCTGAGCACACCTTTGGCATGATGTTTTATCATCATTCACTCAGTGAGACACTGAATAAAGAAGAGCGAGCAAAATAGATGTGGTCCTGCCTTCACGGAGCTTACAGTCCATTGAGGAATACAGTTAGGAAGCTCTATTCTGGGTTGATAAAAATTCTGTGATAGAGGAAGTGTGGAAGCGCTGGAAAGTACAGGGGTGGGGGGCAGGAGCCTGGCCCAGAAGTGGGCGGGGTAGAGGCCTTGGCCCGGGGACTACAGGCAGGACCGCAGGGAGGTTCCCTGTGTGGGATGAGCGGGGCTCATGGGAAGGAAAGAGAAAGAAGGAGGGAGGGGAGCCGGCCCGAGGCCGGCTCTTCAAGGGTCATACGAGCCACATTAAGAAGATAGGACTTTGAGAGCCTGGGGGCCATGAATGGGCTTTAAGCAGAGTCGGATATGATTGAATTTGCGCTTTACAAGTGTCACCGTAGTTACTATGAAGACAGTGGATTGTACCAGGTATGAATACAGGGAGACTGATTATGAGGCTGTTGAATTTTTCTCAGTGTTACTTAATCAGTGAGTAAGAATTCAGTTAGCTAAATTTAGGTAGATATTTACCTGTTTAGGAGTATACAGTGTAAAGACCTGGGGAGAAATGGTGCTGTGTAACTGCTAAATGTCTTTAGCATTTCTATAATCAAGTATCATCTAGGTCAGTTTCTGAGACTCAGCAGTATTGGAAGGAAGTATTTGTCGGTCTTGTATCATCTGAAGAATCGGTTCAAATTCTCTGTGTTTATGGAGACAGAAATGCTTGCTATGTAAGAGGTTGTTATTTTGTTTGTTTTAACTGTGGATCTGTATTTTCTAAATGCCCATCTTGTCATTTGTCTCGCCACAGTTCTTCTTTTGGCAGGTTAATGTGGAAATGTTAGGGGAGATAATGGTTCAAACCACTTCTTAGTTTATGTTGGTGCAGAAAATACAGGGACTAAAGATAGCTATAAAACTTGAAACTTTCCTCACAGCTGCATGGTGACATTGGGCATTTTTCTTGTCCATAAAATTCTTGGCTTGCTAAATTTAAAAGGCAAAGGTCCATTGTTCTCTTTTGTTTTATCTTGAAAAAGTAATTGGTTCAACAATGGGGAAATACAGAAAAGTACAAGGGAATAAATTATCCATAGACCCTTCATTTTAGAGACAGTCTAGTTATAATTTTGATAGAACTGCCTTCTTTGTTGTAATTTATTTTGTTTTGTCACATATTTACGTTTATTTTGTAGGTACTTTTTTGGATCAGAGTGATTGTATTTTGTGTTACACAGTTGTGATATGTATATCCAGCTTTTAAAATTTTGTTATTTTTAAAGCATCTTTGATGTTAGCAAAAGAGTATATCAAATATATGTAGACACTTTACATAAATAGATGTAAATAAGTATATATATTTATTCTCCTATCATTGGATACTTAAGGTGTCTATTTTTTGTAATATAAAATAACAGCTCACACAATCATTTTAAATTATTTTATTATTTGGCACGGCCCACAGACTTTAAAGTTTATCGCTGGGTTTCCATAGGCCAGTTGTGGATCTGTGAGGCCCGAGCTTAGCAGCATAATTAGAAACATGAGAACGTGAGTTCTCGGATAATGAAGAAAACGGACTCCATAAGTACGAGTCGTCTGGCCAAGCGGCAGGTACTTGGGAGGCCTTGTCTCTTGTCTGCCTCTGTGGATGATGACATGACCCTGGTGCGCAGTATTAAGCCTCCCTGATGCATTCTTCCCTCTCAGGGGTCCGAGGAGCAGACAGTCGTCTACGTGGTCGGGAAGGCCGGCCGCCAGCACTGGCAGCACGTCTACACTGCGGTGACCAGGGGCCGCTGCAGAGTGTATGTCATTGCGGAAGAGTCTCATCTCCGGAGCGCCATTTTGAGGAACAGTGTCCGCAGAAAAACTCGTTTAAAACATTTTTTGCAAAATGAGCTCTCCACGAGCTGTGCATCTCCAGCAGACTGTGCATCCCCATCACAGACCTCCAAAGACAGCAGAGGGCCCAGCACACCGCCCTCAGTGTCACCACTCCCAACAGACACAGCTGACGCCGTGACAAACAATGTCTCCAGAAGCCAGGCCTCTGTGGCTGATGACAAGACGCCTGCCTCTGCTGGAAGATGGAAATTTTCTTTCTCTGATGAAGCAGATACAGATGAAGATCCATCCAAATCGCAAGGGTTCAAAAGAACCTGTGTCATGAATGGAGATGAAAGTCCAAACAAAATTCTTGTGGTAGGAGTGATATTTTCCTGTGACCACGCTTTATTTAAATATTGCTAACTTCATTGTGCTTATATATACTAAAGTGCTGTGGATTTCTATCAGTGTTGCATTGTGCTGCAGGACGTAAAATCAAGTGTTCTCTCCCCTCTGTCAAATTTCCTCTCTCCTACACCCATTTGGTCCTGGTTCTGTTTCTCACTTTGCCCGAGGCCCACACTCTAGGCATCCTTAATCAGTGGGCTTGCCAGGAGGAACTTCCTGGTCATCCAGAACCTCCTGGCAGCTTGTCTTTCTTATCAGCCTCCCTTCCATTTTGTAGGCCATAATCTCACTTTTATACTGAGAACTCCATTGAAGTGACTGGTTCCAGTCATCTTGTCAGCTTGTGAGGCCTTTCCTTTGGTCTTGTTCTTGACTTTTTTTCCTTGACATTTCTAGTAGTTTTAAATGCTGCTACCATTTCAATGTTTCCTTCCCTTGGTTTCACCGGCACCTTATCTCACACCTCCGCCACCTCTCTGTCTCATCTCTCCTTCATGTCTTCACTCCTCATCTTCCCGTCCTTTGACTGGAGGCATCTCCCCAAGGATCAGTTCTTTTTTCCTTTGAGAACTGTTTCCTCTAAGTTTCACCTGTCATCTTTGCGCTGATGATCTGTTCAACAAATAGTTTCCAGCTGCCTACTACATTCCAGGGATTGGGAATTCGGCAGTAAATGACAGTTCCTACTCTTGCACTGATGGCCCATGGAGGGGACAGAAGGGATATGTAAGTAACTTGGTGCTTCACTAAATGCTGTTGACATTACAGAGGAGATAATAAACCAACTCCCCAGTCTGCATCTATGTTCCTGGAGATGGACTTTCTGGAACCACAGCCTAATATCTGACATATCTGACTCTTTTTTCTTCTTTTTTTTCTGATGTTTCCATTTCAAACAGCATTCACCCAGTGATAGAAACTTAAAATCTTGGAGTCACCCTAGATTCACCTTATTTTACCCCCTACCTCTAGTTGCTAGATTGGTGGCCAAATGTATCTCTCAGGGATTTCTTTCATTCCGTTTAGTCTGGGCAGCTTTAGAACCTTATCTCATCTTCTTGGATGATTGCCGACCCGGCTGCCTCCCTCGCACTCCCTGCCCCTAGCACACTCTGCACGCCATTGCCAAATCAGCCCCTGGAAGCGCTCCGCTCCTTCCTGTGTGTAGGAGCCTTCAGTGGCTCTCTCATGCCCACAGCATGAATTCTAGACTGTCTGGCTTGGCATTTGAGACCTTTCATAGTTTGATTCCAGCTTTCCCAGCTCTATTTTATTTCCCCCTGCTCTTTTTCTGCTTCAGTCAAGCGTGTGTCTTCGTTCACTAAAATGAACCAAACTTATTCTCATCTCTCCCTTTTGGCTTTTGTTGTGCAACTTGGTTTGGATTCCTTATTCTCTTAAAATGCTAAATGCCTCCCCTCATTTAGCATTTTAAAAATTTAGATCCTCTTCTAGTCACTGGTCTAAATGTTGGAGGGAGGAAAACAGACCAGGCCCTGGCTTTCTTGACATTACCATCTCCCAAGGGGTCAGAGGCAGTAAAGGCAAGAGACATAAAATGTTCAGGTCAAGAAAGATTCTATGAAGAAAATAAAGGTAATGAGGTAGGGAATGGCGGGGGTTGCGGGGAGGGGCAGGAGGTGCTACGTGGCCGTGGTGGTCAGGTAAGGCCCCCCTGAGGAGATGGCCTGTGGGCTGAACAAGGAGCAGCCATGCGAGGCCCAGGAGAGTGCAGGCCGAGGAGCTGGAGGTGCAAGAGGATGAACGGGAATGACGCCGTTGGAAGGGGAAGGCAGGCCAGTGTGGCCAGAGAGTGAGGAAGGGAGGGGGTGTAGCTGACGATGTTGGGGGGGTAGCGGGGCTATGGGAGGGAGCTGGAAGTTTATTCCACTTGTGGTGGGAATGCTTTGGAGAGCCGTAAGCAGAGGCGTGATGTCATCTCAGGTGTGCTCAAAAGCAAAGCCCCCGGCTGCGGTGCAGAGCGAACTGTGGAAAGTGCGGTGGAAGCAGGGAGCCCAGTCAGAGTCTGCCCCAGGGAAGGTCTAGTGAAAGAGCAGGGAGGACAGTGAGAAGGGGTCAGATTCTTGATGCATTTTGGGGATGGAGTCTCTATGACTTGCTGATTATGTATCCAGGAGGAGTTCTGGATTTCTGGCTGAAATAACTTGTGAATGGTAACGCCGCCTCCCGAGATGGCAAGGACTTGAGGAGAACTGGGTTAAGGGGACTCACTGAGAAAGCCAGTGGTTAGTAAAAGAGTTTAGAACCATAGAGTGGATTGGTGGGGGGGGCGGTAATGGCCATTTGGGAGGCGTAAAACGGCAATTAAAAGACTAGGTGACTTCATTTCAGGAGAGGCCACAGATAGAGGAGGAGGCTTTACAAGAGACCTCCCAACTTCTAGAGGCCCGGCAGAGGAGGAGGAACCAGGGTGGCGGGAGGGATGAAAACCCAGAGTGTGCTGGTAAGAGAGTCAGAGCCAAGGGAGTGGAGGAAGACGTGGAGGCAGAGTTTTTGAAGAAGGTTGCTGTGCGAAGTAGCAGAGAGGTAGGGTTGTATCTGCATGGAAGACTTGTGGTCAAGGTGGGATTTCTTTGTTTTGGATGGGAACATTAAAGCACCTTAGGGTGTTGTAGAATGATCCCATGGAGAGCAAGAAATTCATGATTCAGAGAGAGGGTCATTGCAGGAGTGGTGTCCTGAAGTAGGTGAGGTGTGAAAAACCAAGAGTGCAAGTAGAGGCGCTGCCTTTGGATACACTTGGGGTCAGGGGCTCTGCTTCCACTGCAGCCAGGTGGGAGTGGGTGCAGAGTGTCAGTGGGTTTAGTGGAAGGAAGATGAAGTCGTTCTCAGCTGATTATCTCTTCCCATCTCTTCTCTCTTCATAGTAGAATCCAGCTTAGTCTCTCTTTTGTTCATGAAACCCTCCCTACCTTTGAACCAACACATCTCTCCTCTGTACAGCACTTGTAACCAGTTTGTTTGACTCTGTAAATAAAGCTTCTTGAGGCCAGCATGCTGATTACATGATAACTCAAAAACACTTAGTGATTAAATTGTGAGTTACGACTATGCGGTATTGCAACCTTAAAAAAAAAACTGATCCTTCAGAGTTATTCTTTCATGTCAGGCTCAAAGACATACTTGTCTGCAGCGCCCTTCTTGCTTTGAGATTCCTTTGAGAATCACTTCTTAGAGGCAAGAGGAGTGTTTACAAGGGAAGCAAACTTCTTTTGACACCTATTTTGGTTTTTAGAAATACTCCAAAGTCATTCATTTCATAATTTTATGAATTGGATTATCCAGTGTGGGTAATATCATTGTGTGATTTTGTGATTTTTTAAAAAAATTTTATTTTTAAATTATATTTTATTGATTATGCTATCACAGTTGTGCCAGTGTTCCCCCTTTGCCCCTCCCCGCCCAGCACCCTGCACTCCCTCAGGCAGTCCCCAACCAGTGTTCATGTCCACAGGTGACGCATGTAAGTTCTTTGGCTACTCCACTCCCCGCACTGGACTTTACATCCCATGGCTCTTCTGCAGCTACCCATTTGTACTTCTTAATCCGCTCACCTCTTCACCCATTCTCCCCGACCACCCTCCCATCTGGCAACCATCAAGATGCTCTCTGTATCCATGATTCTGTCTCTGTTCTTGTTCGCTTTATCTTTTAGATTCAGTTGTTGACGAGTTATATATTTATTGCCATTTTATTGTTCATAGTTTTGATCTTTTCTTAAATAACCCCTTTTAGCATTTCATATGATAATGGTTTGATGATGTTGATGAACTCCTTTAGTTTTTTCTTGTCTGGGAAATTCTTTATCTGCCCTTTGATTCTAAATGATAACTTTTCTGGGTAGAGCAATCTTGTCTGCAGTTCCCTACTTCTCATGAGTTTGAATGTTTCTTGCCAGTCCCTTCCTTCCTGCAAAGTTTCTTTTGAAAAATCAGCTGACAGTCATGGGAACTCCCCTATAGTAGATAACTAGCTCCCCTGTAGGTAACTAACTACTTTTCTCCTGCTGCGTTTAAGATTCTCTATCTTTGACCTCTGGCATTTTAACTATGATGTGTCTTGGATGGGCTTCTTTGCATCCATCTTGTTTGGGACTCTCTGGGCCTCCTGGGCTGGATGTCTGTTTCCTTCACCAAATGAGGGAAGTTTTCTTCCATTATTTTTTTCCAAATAGATTTCCAATTTCTTGCTCTTTCTCTTCTTCTTCCGGCTCCCTATGATGTGAACATTTTACCTCTTGAAGTTGTCCCAGCGGCTGCTTACACTATCCTCATTTTTTCAGATTCTTTTTTCTTCTTGTGTTCTGATTGGTTGTTTTTGCTTCCTTATGTTCCATATCATTGATTTGATTCTCAACTTCATCCACTCCACTGTTGTTTCCCTGTAAATTGTTCTTTATTTCAATTAGTGTATTCTTCGTTTCTGACTGGATCTTTTTATGCTGTTGAGGTCCTTACTAAGTTCCTTGAACATTGCGGGTTTTTTTAAAAAGGTTGGATTATAAATTATTTCCAAATGTCCCCCAGAAGCTTAACAGCTGCTTTACATGCCAACAGCAGCCTTGTTGGGGCAAACCTTTGGTTTCCCAGGGTGTGTAGTAAAGGTTAGATGGAGTGGGTCACTGGAAGGCCACAGGAGAACATGCTCACAAAACCTGCCTATCCCAGGCTGAGTTCTAAAGGGAGAAATGTCTATCTCAGGATCCCACGTGGATGTGGGATGGTTAGGAAGATCTCTAAGAGTGTCCGACAAAGAGTAGAGTGTGTGAAGTACGGGCAGGTTAGGCAACTATAAGCATCGACGAGTGTGGCCAGAGTCAGGAGAGAGACAGAGGCTCTGTCAAAGACATTGTGCATTCTTCTACAGCCACGGGCAGCACTGGAAACATTTAAAGAACTCTGTGGATTGAAATTTATGAAGATGACTTTGACAGGGGTTTAGTAGATTATGGTTAGGCAGAGAATGAGGGGATGAGTTCCCAAAACAGAAAGATTGTTTTAATCGCTTACACAAAATGATTACGCTCTAAAGTCAAGTAGTAGCACTTGGGGTGGAGAAGGGAGGCTAAGGGGTATAGTTGGTGGGACTTACTGGTCACTTACTCATACAGGTAGGGTTGGACCTGAAGATGATTCCTAGGCTCCTGGCTTGGGCCTGCAGGTGGACCCAGGTACCATTAATCGGGATTTGGGGAAAGAGGCCGGGGGACAGGCTTTGTGGGGAAAGTGCTAAAACCGGACATAGTGAGGGAAAAAGCTTTTTTTCCCTGGAAGTGCGAGGATCGCTGCTGGCCCTAAGCTTCGCTCTGTGCGCCAGCCCAACTCTCGGACATGGAATTTCCATCTCAGCAAAACATTTTTTTCTCTGAAATTAAATGTATTAACTCTTACAAAGACTGTGGGATAAATAAGGCTCTGACTGGATAGAAAAGTGAGGCAATTCCAAAGAAAGAGTCTTCTTCTAAAAGTTTCTGGCCTTGTATTTCTTCCTACTAACACGGGATGGGCGTCTGGTTTGTGCAGCGGTGCCCAGAGAAAGAGGCAGCGTTGTCCGTCGTCAGGCCTGCGCTTGCCAAAACTTCGGTGCCCCGGCTGAGGCTGGCCTCACAGAACTGTGGACGCAAACAGTGACTGTGGGGGAATGTCCGGTGCTGTCTGATGTCACGGCATAACAGCAGCACAGATAAAGTTCTTGAAAGGGATACATTTTCTTACAAGGTCTGCAGGAAGTCTGTGGCATTTACAAGATTCCCTAGAAGTGAGGACTAGAATTCAAAGCTTCAGGGCTAATAAATTAGGAACTTCTTTGTTTCCATGATTCTAGACATTCAGGTGCCTTGAGATGTGTATTTCTAAAAGATTAAATTTAGGGGCTGCCCTCATCCCCTTTTTTTATATTCACAGTGCTACACAAGAGCCAAATCAGCATTTAAATTCTATAAACTCAGATGGCAGTTCGCTTTTCCATGGGTTAATAGCTTTGGCTTTAGAAAAACGTTCCAAAAGAAACTGTTAGCCTGACCTTTTTTCTGTGCCTAGCCTCCTCTCGCCAAAAAAAAAGAAGAAAAACAGAAATCTCCCTTTAAATAAAAACATATTTGTAATCATTCTAAAATTTATCACATAAAACAATGATTTCCAGAATATTTGAAGGAAAATAACATTTTAACATTAAAAAAAACAACCTAGGAAAGATATAATCACATAATTCCTGAAAAAAGATAGTCCTTATATTAGGCGGGGTTCTCCAGAGCAAGAGACATACCCAATAGGGTCTGTCTGTCTGTCTGTATCTCTCTCTCTCTCTGGATTTATTTGAAGGAATTGGCTCAGGCCCTCGTGGAGGCTGGAAGTCCAAAATCAACAGCTGGGCGGGCAGACCCAGGGGAGACTTCCTTCTTCCTGGGGGACAAGGTCAGGTCTTTTTTTTTTTTTTTGTTAAGGTCCTCGGTGGATGGGAGGCCGCCTACATTATGGAGGACCATCTGCTTTACTCACAGTCTACTGACTTAGATGTTAATCCCATGTAAAGAACACCCTCACAGAAAACCTAGAACCATATTTGACAAAATAAATATCTGGGTACCGTGGCTTAGCCAAGCTGACACAAAATTAACCACCACAGTCACCTAAATTGAATAGATTTCTCATTGTGAGACTGAGTTGTGCCCGCTTTTCCCGTTTCCCTATGTTGGTAAACTTCCCTGTGAACACACTGATCCATTGACTTTTGTCTGGGCATCACTAACAGTACCAGGAAGATGCTCGTGGCCTATGTGGGTTCCATCTCACCACGGATGGGGCTGGCCTCCTGGACCTGCAGGCTAGGCAGGCAGGCGGTCCTCCAGGGCTCTGTGCTTAGCGGGGTCCCACAGCTGCTATAATGTTCTGCAGGTACCTTCTTGAAATTCTAATTGCCGTACACAGGGCCTTCCTTTTAAATTTGCACTGGGTCACCAAATTATACAGTAGACAGGGTCCACACCTTTGGAAATTAGATTTCTGTACTCATTCAGCAAATAGTCATGTCTACGTGCCAGTCCCGGCGCTGGGTCCTGGGGATACCGCAGTGAGCAAAAGCAGACATGATCCCACAGGGAAGGAGCTGACAGCCGATTGCTGTGGTCTGCTCGAGTCTTCCGGGGGTGGGCAGGAATGTATTATGTCTTCTGCGGAAGCAGCCCGAGGGAAAGGAAGTGCATAGGGTAGACTGACTACAGTTCTACAAAATTAACCTTGTTTTTATTGTCTTCCTAACAGGTGGAGGAATCATCTCCACAAGTGTCTTCCAAACTTCAGAATTTGAGACTAAATAGTTTAACGCCGAGGCAACTTTTCAAACCCGCCAGTAATCAAGAAACTTAATTTTACTTCAGAGTACTCAAACTAATTGTCTATTTTTTTTCCATTCAACACAAAACGAGCATCATAACTTCAAAGTATCAAGATAAAAGAGGATGTCTATAACTGGAGTTTTCTTTTAAGGTGCTTGTGTTATAAATGTTTTAAACTCATTTGATCAAAGAAAACCTTCATGATTTCAATGTCAGTTATCCTGAGAACAGGTAACACTGGACATAAATGAGAGAAAACAGTGTCATATCTGTACTTTAGAAAGAGTTTTATTTTTAGGATAATGCCTTATTAATTTCTATGATCATTGTGATTTTTGCCAATGGGATGACGCAGTGGCAATGAGAAATTGCATCTCTTACTGACGCCAATTGCAGGGCGTTGTGCCTTCTGTGAAGGGGCCACCTCTCCCAAGGCCGCCTTTTGCTCCCTCGCTGCTGCGCGGCGCTGCCTCATCTGGGGCTTTTCCCTGAAACTCCTTTTGAGTTGGGAGCACACCACTTTTTGTTTTCTTAATTTGAGATATAAGTGACACAAAACATTGTTTAAGTCGGAGGTGTACAACAAGTTGACACTTACATATTGCATTATGATTACCACTGTAGCATGAGCTCACACCTCCATCATGTCACATCGTTGTCATATGGGGTGGGGAGCCACATTGTTTTGAAGTACTCTATTTTGGAAAACTTTTTTCTCAGAGTGATTTTTATTTCTTTAAAGTTTTATTTATTGTTAAATGGTAAAAGAAATAGCTAAAAGGAAAAATTTACCTGATATCCCAATGTTTTAAAAATAGCCTTACTGAGATATAATTCACATACAATTCACCCATTTACACAATTGATGGGCTTTTAGTATATTCATGGTTGTGCTACCAATACCACAATCAGTTTTAGAATATTTTTATATAATCACCGAAAGAACTATTGTACCTTTTAGTTCCAATACCTTCATCCCCTCTAGCTCTGGGCATCTGCTAAAACTGCTAATCTACTTCATTTCTGCAATATGCCCTTTGTTCCTGACTTCTTTGATTTAGCATAACATTTTCATATTTCATCCATGTTGTAGCATGTATCTATCAGTGCATCTCTCACTTTTTTTTAAAATAAAAGATTAAAAACAATCATGTACAAAGAGCTAGCATTATTTCCTTTATTGGGTAGATGTCTCGGATAATCCATTCAAGGAGGATCATGCCGCCTACCTTGGTGAACCTGGTGCATATACTGAGGCCATATTTCTACATCTAACTGTGCGGGTTTGAGCTGATGTGACAAGATCAGGAACCCTGGCAGAATTTTTGCAGGTGGCTCCAGTGGAGCTGCAGGTGGCCCATCTTGCTTGCAGTGGTGCCATGAAGCCAAGGGTCTTTATCTCTTTTTATTCCCGAATAATGTTCTTTTGTAAGGATATAGCACATGGAATTTATCCACTCATCAGTTGATGGATATTTGGGTTATTTCCACTTTTTTGCTATTATAGCTAATTCTGCTATGAATATCCCTGTAAAAGTGTTTGTGTGAACATAGATTTGCATTTCTTTAAGGAATATACCTAGGAGTGGAATTGCTGGGTCATGTTATAAAACTCTACGGTTAAACCTTTGAGGAACTGGCAGACTGTTTTCCAAAGTAGCTGCACCATTTGGTATTTCTACTGGCCGTGTGTGAGGGTTCCAGTTTCTCCACATTTTCTCCATCATTTGTTATTATCTGACTTTGATTATAGCCACATAGTGAGTATAAAGCGAAACCTCACTGTGGTTTGATTTACATTTGATGTTGGTTGTCTTTTCATGTGCTTATTGGCTATTTGTTCATCCTCTTTGGAGAAATGTCTCATCAGATCTTTTGCCAATTTATACATTGGGTAATTTTTCTTTTTATTATTGAGATATGAGTTCTTTATATATTCTACATAGAAGTCTCTTACTAGAAACAGTATTTGCAAAAAATTTTTTTTGCATTTTGTGGACTTGTTTTCACTTTCTCGATGGTGTCCTTTGAAGCACAAATTTTTCTATCATCTGCAAACAGAAAGTTTTACTTCTTCCTTTCAAATCGGGGAGCCTTATATTTCTTTTTCTTGTCTTACTGCCCCGGCTAGAACTTCTAGTAAGCTGTTAAATTGAAATGGTGAGAACAGACATCCTAGGCTTGTTCCTGTGAATTTACAAGGTCTGCAAGGTCAGTCTGCAAACATGAAAGTGTTGGGACTACAGGCGTAGTTCGTTCCTAGTTTATGTAAGTTTATTTCATAGAATACGCACGATGTTCTCTGAAGACAGATGTGTCACCTAAAATAAATGTGCCATTAGTCTTGGGTGTGTTCCTGTCTGCAGGCTGTTTTAGCATTTTCACTTGTTCCACATCTTGTCCTCACAACACACCCAGAGTGCAGGTGTGACCTTCCGTTTTACAGGTGGGAAAGCTGACTCCCAGTAAATTTCATACCACCAGTGAGCTGGAGTTCAAACCCAGATCTGATTTCAAAACCTATGCTCTTCCCACTCATCTAGGCTGCTTTTCAAGTTTATGGCAAAACCTTTCCTCTTTAAAAAATTATGTAACAATTTCCAGCTGGTGTAGCTCAGTGGACTGAGCATTGCCTGCGAACCAAAGGGTCACTGGTTCGATTCCCCAGTCAGGGCATGTGCCTGGGTTGTGGGCTAGGTCCCCAGTAAGGGGCGCATGAGAGGCAACCACACATTGATGTTTCTCTCCCTCTCTTTCTCCCTCCCTTCCCCTCTGTCTAAAAATAAAATAAATAAAATCTTAAAAAAAAATTATGTAGCAATTAGCATTGTGTAGGGCTTAGCCTAGAACATAAAAATCCACTCAAAGCCCCCAAAAAGTGCATATCATGTGTTTTGACTTTTTAAGATCACTGTTTATTCCATTTGGTAGAGGGTTTTTTTCCCATACAAATATTTGCAACAATTTTGAATCCCCCCAAAACCATACATAGACGATAAATACCATGCTATTAAAGTATTAAATTTGTACAAAAATACTTTACAGTTTAATACTTGTTTGTTACAAATAAAAATACATATTTAAGTGACTCATGATCTTTTTTTCTTAACATGATTCTGCTTTATACTTTCTTGCCCTGGCGGTCCTGAAATGTGATTGAAATAATATATTTCTTTGCACAAAAAGAAAGGTGAACTTTTTCCTTAAACAAGGACACAGTGTTCAAATGCTTCATCTAAGCATGTTTGAATTATTGACCAAAATGAAAATGTTTGGAAAATAACTATTTCAATATGGAGATTCTACAATCAATATACAGGTCTATTTTTAATATTCACCAAATAACAGTTATTAGTGTAACGATTCAAAATATTCAAACAAATGAAAACAGTTGCTGACAAACATTAAATGCAACTGTCACAATTTATTGCTTTGAGGGATGGTAATAACTGGCAATGCCTTCTGTGAAAAATGCGTTCACAATTTCGGTGAGTGGCTTGGCTCAGAGCCAGACAGTCCAGTGCCATTTTTAAGTGCATGTGCTGTGCGCCCCTCAGTAGAACCAGTTTTTAAAACATGTCAAGCAAGATGAGTTTGAGTTGCCTATCATTAAGATAAACCTTTTAACAGACTTAATTCTTAAATTCTTAGTCTTGAATTTTAAAAATAAGATAACTAACTCTCAGTGTTACTAAACACTCTAATTCATTATCAGAGATTTTCAGCTCTTAAAAATGTGTCCTTAAAAAAAAAAAACCA
The DNA here is from genome assembly GCA_004026545.1 of Mormoops blainvillei. Lineage (NCBI taxonomy): Eukaryota > Metazoa > Chordata > Mammalia > Chiroptera > Mormoopidae > Mormoops > Mormoops blainvillei. The sequence goes on from PVJD01006220.1 coordinate 95,634, forward strand.
CACAACAGGTCACAAGACATATCCTGTTTGATAATTTGTTGCATAGGGAATAGCATACATCTTCGTTAAAATCATTCCTATACTTGGGCAAAACAGTTACCACCACCTATTAGGATCTCCTACGTGCATCGTTGCTGAAACATTTTAAGATAATTTTATCCCTGTACCCCTCCCCTAGCAGCAGTCAGTCCCAGCAGTTACCAAACGAGTTCCTCTAGCAGAGCCAGCTTTATGAAAAGCCTTGTTGGTCAAGTTCTTACATTAATGACTTCAGAGTAAGAAACTGATTTCAAAGTGAATTAAGGAAATTATCATAGAGAATATTTTTAAACAGACATTTTTTCAAAAAGTGATAGGAAGATGAACCTGTAAAAAACTTCCTCTGATGTTAATTGTGGAGGGGTGGCCTACCTATTTTTCTTTTCTCTGCCAGTGGGCTTGGCAGGGAATCGTCTGCCGTCTACCATAGTGGTCACCAATAGAGAAACCTCTCCTACTTGAAAAGGGAAGTGAACATGAGCCATGAGAGAGATTTAAAAGACCCCTGTGCTTGCAGTTAATGCCACGTGATTATCTGTGCTTCAAATGTCACAGAAATCTTAAAGGGATTTTTTTTTTTAGCACCATGTAGATACTGTCTTTTGTCCTGCTTTATAAAAAGCGTTGCTATAAGGTATTAGTGGGTTCTCGAATCTCCAGATTACTACCATGGCTAGGCTGTTGGAAAAAAGCACTGTTCTGTTCACTCCATTCTCCGGGTAGAGTCTGTTCTATGGACTTCTGTGAAGCTAGTGGGTTTCTGCTAATAACCAGGTCCAGCTTGTTACCAGATTCTGCGATGAGGGGCACAACGAGGCAGCAGTCAAAGTCTCTTGTTCGGACATGATTAACCTGAAAGGTCAAGGTGAGCCATTTTGAATTACTGTTCCATTCATAAAATAATTCCCCAGACCCAGAGTAACTACAGTTCAGGCATAACACGTTTCCTTGCAGGTGATTAAACCAGCACCCGTACAGGGAGGTGCGGCCCTGCTCTGAGCATCCTGTAACAAGCTTATTGGCTTGCACAGTCTCTGCTACTATGTTTTAATGCCCCTGAGCGCAGGGGACAAGGACACATCCCAACATCCGCGTGGCGAACAGATTGCCTTGCTCATGGCCGGTGCTCCGAGAGCTGAATATTATCCCCAATTTACAGATGAGGAAGATGAGGCGCAGAGTGGCAAAGATATTTGCCCTAAGGAAGCCATTGGTAAGTGGCTGAGCTAAGATGCGATCCCAGGCAGTCTGGTTGATTCCAAAGCCTGTGCTCTTGATGATGCTGAACTACCCCACCCCAAGCGAGCCCACCCCCTCCTCGGCGTATACACACAGTCATCTGCTATCACTTCTCCTTATTCTTCACCATCAGAAGTTTTTACAATCTACATGCTGCTTTCATTCCTCGACTTTCATTCTCTCCCCGATCTCACCTGACCCCCATATTGCACCAATGACCTCACTCTCCCATACAGGACCCAAGTCTCGGGCCATCGTTTCCTTTAGTCTTCGGTGCTGGCTGCTCTTAACGCCTATCCGTCCTTCAAACTGTCCTTTCAGGGCTCCTGGAACACTGCTTTGTATCGATCCTCTTACCATCTTAAAGGCTGGCTTTCAGTCCTTTCCTGCCTTTGTTTCTTCCTGCCCTTTAAATTTTGTTTCTCTTAGAATTCTATCCTTGGTTCTCTCCTCTTTATTACTATACATCCACCATAGGCAACTTGATCCAAAACCATGCCTTCGGTATCCTAAGGCGTCAGCTCTGGCTCTAACATCTCTCCGGAGCAGCAAATCCGAGCTGCCTCCCGGAGGGCTCTGACGGGATACACTGAAGGCACTGAAGGCTCGGGTGTGATGCTGCCGTCCTGGCCGCACCTGCCCCGCCGCCCTTCCTGCCGTCTGCCCCTTCTGCACCTACTCCAATGCCTCCATAACAATGTTGTGTTTTTTCTAAATTATAAATTATGTCATTCTGCTTAAGAAATGAATATGCCTCCAGAATAAAGTCCGGAGCTTTATCATGACATTCAAGATTCTTCACAGTCTGAATCCAGCCTACTTTTACGGCCTCGACGTGCATCGAAGTAGGTACAGCTCCAATGTATGGGTGAGGAAGGCACACTTACGGGGTTAGCTGTTTGTCCATTGTTATTCATTCATCAAGTATAAAAGCACCTATGGAAAACAAAAGTGTCCCGTACTTCTAGTAGAACAAGATTAACTGTTCTACTGCCATGATAAAAATAATCACCAGGATTGGTTTTCAAACTATCTAATTGATCAATGACCACTTGCTTCAGTGAACACACCTCCGTGCAGCCTCATGCTTTGAAAGTCAGCTGTTTGGTGACAGACTCATGCCAGCGGAACACACTTTTAAGATTGACATCAATCCTTTCCTTCTCCTGCAGCATCTTCTTCCTAAAAACTGTACCTGAGAACTTGCTTTGCTTGATAAAACTATACCTGACCACGACCGGACTCCATTAAATAAACAAGGTTCAGCTTTGTGGTTTCAGATGTTGTGCTAGATACTGAGATATCAAGCATTGTACAGTGGTGAATGGGAAAACAAGGTACTGGCCCCGGTCCTCAAAAAGTGTATAATCTTCTGGGGAATATATACAAGGAAACAGGCAATTTCAGTAACTGGTAAATTCTACCGAAGGAAAAGCTTCTACCCTAGTCTAGGTTTGAGGCAAAGGAAGATGGGCGGGCATTGGCCAGGTAAGGGTTAGAAGAGTTAAAAGTTCCACCTGTGGTCTTACCTGTAAAAGCCTGTCATAGGGCTTTAAGCCACCAAGATCTCCTGGCCCAGCTGGGCGAATATTTTTGACATAGACTCCTTTCTCCAGCAGGCCGTCTGCTACACTGAACCCAAAGTCCTCCATGTCAGAGCTTTTGTACAAGGTCACCTGGAAAGCGAGAAAGCGTGAAGGGGACATTTAGCTGGGTTGGAGACTGGCCTGTGACTCTCTTGACAAACAACCTTCTCAATCTCCTTTCAATAACATAACGGGTTTGTAACGTATTAGATAGCTCCCCCAGCCCTGCGGCTTCCCCTCCTCCCACCCCTTGCCCAAGAATATCCTTGGAATTTGTAAACTTGCACCCAGAATAGAAAAATAGCTGGAGAAAAGCTGGAGGGTCCTGGTCCACCCCCCTCCTTTGTTTTCAATAGCAGTTCTCAGGTTATATGAAAATGAAACTTTCTCTAGGGCGAGTTGATGTCTCTGTTTTCCCGGACAGCTCCCTAGTGCTGGGAGCAGCCAGGGCGGCCCCTAGTCCTGATGGATGCCAGCACGAAGCCAAAGACCCTTCCCCCCTCCCGCCCCTGCCTGGTGCGGAGCTCAGCATTTCCTTTCCTTTTGAACAAGTCCACGAAGCCCCTAGTTTTATTTGCTGTGGTACCCCAATCGGGACTTCAGTAACATTGGTTAAAAAAAGACCTGAAAGCGCTCCGGTAACAAACACCTGGCTCTGGGGCCTGGCTCCAACAGTGTCCTCAGCATGTGTCCAGGGTTTAGTCGAGCAACTCAAGGCCTTTCACCTTCCCGGCTCTGGGCCACAGCCGGCTCTCTCTGCACCTAAGACCAGCTACCACCAGGCGAAGCTTCCCCCGGTGCTCATTCCTCTGCCTGACCATCTGTAAGAGCCGGTCATTCCTCAGACCATTCATACGTTCATCCAGTGCGGACTGAGTCCACATGTTCTACGCACAGCTCTGGGTGCTGGGAAACAGCAGCGACCGCGAGAGGAGAGCCTGCCTTCCAGAGGCAAACACATTAATATGTTATATTCACTGAGCTCAGGGTGGACACGGCAAGGCGGCATGCTCAGTGCTGCACACTCATTTTTAAAATTCCTTACCTGAGGATATGCTTATTAATTTTACAGAGAGATATAGGGAGGGAAAAACATAGATGTGAGGGAGAAACATTGATTGGTTGCCTCTTGTATGTGCTCTGATTGGGGATGTAAGCCACAACCTAAGCTGTTCCTTGACCAGGAATCAAACCTGTGACCTTCCGGTTTGCAGATGACACTCCGATCAACTGAGTCACGCCAGCCAGGGTACTTCACACTCACTTAACGCTTTAGGGCACCCACTGCTTTTTCTAAGGTCTGCAAATGCCCTCCACAAAACCTTATGCATACTTCAAGCAATGATTTGAGCTTTTTTTTTTTTTACTCTCTTGGTTTAAAAGTATATATTTTATTCTATTTCTACACAAATAATACATGAACACATTCTTGTAAAAGTAAAAAGTTTAGAACTATACAGGGCAAAACGTGAAGATGAGAACTTTTGGAGCAGGTTTATTTTTTTATGCCCAGTTATTTTACTTCAGAGAGGTATGGGATGTGGAAGGAAGTAGAAAGGTGGTCAGTTTGTGGACATTTAATTTTGCTGGACGAACAGGTACATCATCAGGCCACCTGGGTCAGCTCTATTCACCAGGCAGCCCTTGTGGTTCCTGCCATACTGGCGGTGAGAAAATGCAGCTTGATGGGGGTTTGATAACTTGCCCAAGATCAGAACGGCAACAGCTGGTGCAGCTGTGTCTGTCAGATCGCAGACACCACGCATCTAAGCATTCCTGACCTCTTTCTCAGCGTGCCTTATTTCATAGATTCTAAGGTACTCTACACTTTTTATATTTTAAAATCTCCAAATTCAGACAATGTTTTATAATCGATGGCATCTTAGATCCTGCAAAGGTATGTAAACATATAGCACCTGCCCTGTAAAGCGTGGCTCTGACTGGAAGTATCGACAATCCTTGGCAGTGTGTGAAAAGGCAGAATCTCAGACCCTGCCTCAGACCGACTGAGTCGGCATCTGTAGATCGCTAGTGATTTGTGTGCACACTGAGGTTTTCTCTGTGTGATAGTTCACAATCCAGGGCTGTTACATGTTCTGGAAAAGGAAGCAAGGAAGCTAAAGTTAACGAGATGACACTCCTTGCAGGCTCATTCCATCACTGAGTGTGAGTGTGTGCGTGCACACACACGCGTGCCCCTGCACACACCCACACTGGCCCCCACCATGTGCCAGGCACTGGTTTAAGGACTGAAGATATAGCAGTTAAAAAAAAAAAAAAGGGAGAGAGAGAGCGCGCCTGCATGTAAGAGAGCAGTGAACAAAACACAGCCTTTGTGAGCTTATAGTCCAGTGAAGATGTCTACTTTACCCCTCCTAATAATCTTGCCAGATGAGCAAGAGTTTCAATTTTAAATCAGGATATATATATATATATATATATATATATATATATACATATATTTTAATCTGAAATATCCCGTGATTCCTGTGGAAGGATCAATTTCATGGCATGCAGTTAAACAGGGTGGTAAGCCTCATTTTACCACTGTAGGCACGTGTGGGCCTGTGCTTGTGTGTAGCTTAGAAAACCCAGCGTCCCATCTGACGCACACCCGTGGACGCCCGGGGAAAAGTAGGTCAAAACTGTGTAAATGAGAGAGTGGTCTTCCCCCTCCACATCCCCAAAGCAAAACTCATCAGGAGGGGAGGAGATGCCTTTCTCAGTGACTTGGGTTCAGGCAAAGTAGGGAAGTATGTGGAAGATGCCTCTTCCCAAATCCCTAATCCGGTGCCTGCCACATAGTGGGGTTAGTACTTTTGTTGAATAAATTAATAGATTGGTCCTGGCTGAGTTTGGAAGCCAGTCAGAACTGGCCACCATATGCTGTGAGTGTGAATTAAGAGGGATTTAATTTTGAGATTCAAACCACCTGCCCGCGCCCTGCCTTCCCTCCTAGGAAGGGCTAGAAATTAGCAAAGCTACAGCTGCACCTTGAATGGGGCGGATGGGGCTGTCCCCACGAAGATCCAATGGCGACACCTTGTGGCCCTAAGAGGTGAGAGCACCTCTAACGTTGGGGCCGGGCCTGCCGCACTTAAAAACTGAAGCTCCATTCTCTGACAGGGAGAGAGGAGGGATGGAAAGTCTTCTAGCAGGAGATGCTGGCCATCTTGCTAATATGGTCTCTGGGACTTGAGGGAGTAGATTAAAA
>PVJD01006221.1:0-101871 GCA_004026545.1 Mormoops blainvillei
AAAAGATCGGCGCGGGTGGGATCCGCGTCTGCAAAGGCACGGAGTCCCGGCCTAGACAGCGCGGCTCTGGGTCCGAGCACCGAGCTCCGTTTTCTTCATCCTTCCCCCTCTTTCCCTCGCTCCCCTCCCTTTCTCCGTTCCCTCGTTCTCTCCTTCACTTTTCCTCTCCTTTTCTTTCTGCCGCCATGTTCCTCTTCGTTCCCTCTCTCTCCGTCATCCTCATGACTTAACCGTAATTTTGATCTCCCCTCCAATCCAGATACATTTGAGTAGAAATAGGAAAAATGACCAAATATCTAAATTTCAGGCACCTTTTGCAGGCGTGGTTTATGGTTTCATTCCTCTAATAACCCCCATGCTGAGAGGACAGCACCTGCAACAGCCAGGGGTTGGGAGCAGGCACCCCCACCCCACTACCGATCAACTCTGACGCACCCCTTCCTCCCACTTGGCCTCCCCAGGGGTGCAGGGAAACCCATCACTCTTGCCTTCATCCCTGCCACAGGCTGCCTTTTTTCTACACGCTTGAAAAACTCATTTGAATAAACCGGAGAAGCCGACCGAACCTGGAGAGGATGGCTGGCTGAGCAGAGGGCACACCAGGCTGTTGAAGTCCATCAGGGACCTGAAAGCAGGGACGTGCGGGCAGAAGTCATTGACATGTCCACCAGTCCTGGAGCCCACCAGAAAGTGTGTGGACGCCCCGTCATCACAGCCGTCCTTGCACGGATACAATGTCAACAGGAAAGTTACTTTATAAGTCTCCTTTAAATAAAGTCCCATTTAAATCATTAGGATTCTTGCCATCTGGTCCATCCCACGCGTGGAACCCCAGAGAGCAGAGTATTAAAACTACACCCACCCGCTCTTGTTTCCACAAGTGTGTAAAAGAGAAATTGCCCCGATGTTGGCCGTGGTGACCACGCCACGTAGCCTTTCCTCTCACCCAAATTCATCTGGCTGTGCTTTTGAGCTAAACAACAGGCATCCTCAGACTTCATAAATTTTCATTCCTCTGCCCATCCAGAGAGCAGGAATTCATGACTTGATCGCAATCAAACAGTGTAAAAACCCAAACAAAACTACATCTGGACAGACAAACGGGATGCCAGGTTTTTGCTTGATGAGAAGGGAAATAGCTCAACCCTGGCCCCATGAAATAAAGGCTTTCTCTAAAAAAAAAATGCTCATGGAACCCTAATCGAGGCGCCGCGACCAGCTTCCCTTATAACATACAACATAAACTGGATATGGAGCTCATTTCGCTCAGCGCTTTGTGGCCTGGAAAACATTTTGCTGGAACCTTAAAAAAAAATTAGCCCATGTTCATTTGTCCCCCCAAATGTGATGATCATCATTTTCTGTTTCTTGAGCCCAGGCGAACAGCAGCCAGGGAACTGGGGGGGCGCGGGGAGGGGGAGGTGGACTGACAATCTCCTGACACAGTTAACAGGCCGTTAAAACTCTGTCCTGCTGTACGTTAGCGTCGGCGCTCAGAGAATCAGGAGGCTGGAGCTACAGGCGGAAAAGAGGTGCCCGTCACTGTGGCCGGTAGTTGCGCACGTGAACAACAAAGCACTGATTACTGGCCAGCGCAATGATCCATCATCCACAAAACTGGCTACTGGTGCAAAGTTTGAGTGAATTTTCTGCAAAAAAATAAAATAATTATGTGCTGCCATGTGGGGATATAGAAGTATGTTGTGCTTTTTTTTTTTTTTTTTTTTTAAACAGTGGAAGAGCTCCCTTTTGGAAAGAAAAGCAAAAGCAGGGTTACCTGAGCTGAGATCTGACCAGACCAAGAGGGAATCCTCTCAAACTGTCAGAACATCTTCCTCCCTCTTTATGCTCCCGCAATGGCTCTCTCCAGAGCTGCCCAGAGGGACGGTGTCTCTGGGCAGAAGAAGCAGCAGCAGGTTCTATGCCGAGGTTTTTTTAATTGTGTCCTGGCCATTACTCCACTGTGAGGCTTTTTAGACAATGCATTAATATTATCTTTAACTACTGTGGACGAAGCAGCAGGCTGTGGGGTTTTGTGGTGTGCGTGTTTGTGCGTGTGTGTATATGCACGATTTCTACCTGAGTTATTTATTTGATAATGACATTAAATATTAGCAACTCCAACAGCTGGCGTGTTTATCCCAACTTGAGTGTATTAACCTCTTCAGCCCTTTTCTCCAGAAGAAGGGCTCATCGTCACAGATCTGACTGTCAGCTGCGGCGCCTGGCGGCCCGGCCGACTGGCATTCTGACAGAATCTGAAGTCCAGAGCAGCAAGTAAACATGGATGACATTGCGGCGAGAGGGGGAAAGGGAGCACGTGATGACTTGAGGCACCTGCAGCTGCTTGCACCCAAATCAAAGTAAAGGCTGAGCTCGCTGGAATGGAAAAACACTGAATTTACCGGGAGTGAGCTGGCTCCATGCTAGGTGAGGGAGGAGCGGGCTCGGTGGAGGACGAGGGAGGGGAAGATGGAGCCCTGGGCGCTGGCATTGTGCCCACTGACAATGTTCCACCGAAGTACCTTGGGGGGAACCCCGGGTCCTAAGGCCCATTGTCTCCCATATGGTGGCTAAGGAAGCATTGGCAGCAGCCGGCGCTGGGCTGACAGGTCAGTGACATGAAGGACAGTCTGGGTAGGCTGTGCTACAGGGTAGGACAAAGGTGAAGTTCACTTGACAAACAAGACTTTAGCCCTAGAACTACATTTTACCGGCTGCGTGACCTTCAAGCAAGTTATTTAACCTCTTGGCCTCAGTTTCCACATCCAAGACGTGGAAATAATTACCCATGGCTTTGGGCATGGTGTGCCATAGGCATATGGCCCAGTAGGTCAATAAAGCACAGATAGCAAGAACTATTAATTCCTTGCCTCTCCTCAGCCCGTAAGTATTGACTTTGGACCCTTCTCTGCTGACAGCCCCCAAATTTTAAGACAGTGAGGCATTTCTAAGCTTCTGCAGCCTACTTTCCTCCTGGGGCTGGAGTTAACAGATCCCATTCTAGGGCCCCGGAGCTCCTAACCAGATGTCCTGGGCCTGAGTGTCCCTGGGATGCTGACACAGGGAGGAGGGATAAGTAGTGATCCTGTGTTCCAGTTCGCAGGCAAGATGTCCCCCTTGGGAGAGACACATTCTCTTCTAGGGTCACCCACAGCCGTAGGGCCCTGCAATGTGAGATCTGTGGGTGAAACAACCCTAATGGTGGTGATCGGTCCATGCAAGTGCGGTGCAGAGTCGGGAGGGATGGAGAGCCAGGGAGGAAGGCTGGGGTTGCTTTAGGATGGTAGACAAGGTGCTTCCATGGTTCCAGAATGCCAGGGTTATTCCTCTGTATAGCACTGTTTGGCATATAGGGGGCACATGAATTGGTTCATGAATGAATGAAGAAATGAATTGTTGAATAAAAATAGAATGTGTGTTGGCAATAGCGTATGCATAAAAAGTATATTTTGGTGAGTTACCACACATACAGCAGAAAGTTTTAGTGTGCTGGGCAACTTTTATGCACCAAATCAGATCCTCTGCTCGCCTGTACCCAAGGCCTCGGACCCCTTGTTCCACTCTATCTGCCACCGCAGGGACCAACGAAAGCACAGCCTCACCAGGGGCCCCAGGCCTGTACTATGTGCTTCTCCCTCTGGCTTTGGGGCTCCCATTGCCCCTCCCCTCAACCCACTTTATCTGCTCCTCCCTCAGGTGCTCAGGGCCTCCCAGCAAAGTCCAGTCTGGTCAGTTCAAAAGATACACAATATTCCAATTCAAAGTAAAACGTAACCTTTAGCCATCATTCTTTTATTTGCAGTTTGACAAACAGCTTTCCTTTTTTCCGTGGATCAATACTTATTGCAAAGGAATGACTTTCTAATAGTGGAATTTCTAGTAATTGGTACCTCTTGGGGGATAGGAGTGGGCACAGAAGATCCCTTCCTGCTTTTCCTCTGATCAAGCCACACCAATAAGCACCTCCATGTAAGGCGAGCTCCATGGGTATGTCTAAGTCAGGAGTCAGCAAACTATGGCCCCAGGCTAAATGGGGTCAACAGCTGTTTTTGTAAATTACATTTTATTGGACCATGGCTGTGTCTGTTTGTATATTGCGTATGGCTGCTTTTGGATTAATGGAAGAAGTCAGGGGTTGGGACAGAGACTTTCTGGCCTACAAAGCCTAAAATATTTACTCTCTGGACCTTACAGAAAAGATTTGTCAGCCCTAGTCTAGGTTAATATGGAGTTTATATTCACTGTAGTTTAGAGACCTCGGTATGGTCCAATCAGAACCTACTTTTGACCTTATCCAAGGTTATTTTCTCTAAAAACAGAAAGCATGAAAAAAACAAAACAAAACTATGTTTGGCAGATATTCACAAAAATAATACTAATGCTACCACAAATTAAAGTCTTTTTGTTGACTTTATCTGATCTTAAGACTCAAAATAACCCCAGGGGTATTGTTAACCTGGTTTTAGAGGCACTGAAACTGTGGCTTTGGGATGTTAAATAACTTGCCCTATGTTTCATGGTTAGTAAGGGCTGAAGCTGGGATTCAAACCCTGGGCTGTGGACTGATCGTAACCTCTTCTCTGCACTCCTCAAAGGGCGATTATTACTACTGCGTATTAAGCATTTATTAAATCCCAGACCCTGTGTAGCCTGCCTTCCCCCGTTTTTTTCATTTAATCTTTAAACAGACTCCATGAGGTGGGAATTTGCAGCCCAAGTTCACATCAAAAGTTTCCACAGCTTCTAGAAAGAGCTCCCCAAACTAATAATCACAACAGCAGTGATCCAAGAAGACCCTTCATCCACCTTCGCCTCTCTACTGGAGGGCAGAGTTCCCAGTTACTGTTGCACCCCTCGGGGGGATTCAGCTGCTTTTCTGCCTTCTTCCAGCCTGGGAGAGCTCAGTCTTCCCCATCCCTCTCCCACATCGGGGCAGCTGGGGCCGTCTGGCAGAGTGGCAGGTGGTAGAGAAGCCCTGGGTGTCTGGGAAGTGGGAGAGGCAGAATGGACCAAAGCGTGGTTTGGCTAAAAAGATGAAAGAAGTGCGGTTTCTGAGCTGCTGGTGTGCTCTGGCTCGGGAAAGGAACCAGCACTGGTGTTTCCAGCCTTCCAGCTTCCCTGGCCGTCGGAGCCACTGGGTCACGGAGAAGCGCCACTCTGGGCCACTGCCCCACCAACGCCACGCACTGTGTGTGCCCTCTTCCCTCCCAACCCATCCTCGCTGCCAGGACGATCTGTTCATCTCTCAAATGACCCTGCTGTTAACTCATTATACCACCCCAGGCACTCTGGGCCAGATGCAGCAGGATAATCTGCTATCTGTGTACAAAATTTAGAACCATGTGGTAAGTTGCTAAAACTATTGCCTATCTACTTCTTCCAAGACCTTGAAGATAGCCAGTTATACCAGAGGGCTGACCAGAACGAAGCACCATTCTAAGTGGCCGGGCCATCAGTGGTGTGGACTTGTTATTACTTGACTCCTCCATGTATTTTAATTCCTCCTGTTTTGCATTCTTAGCCTGTTTCTGGCAGAAAAGAGAAAAGGTGGGATTTGAGAAACTGATATCAAAATAAACATATTTCCTCAGTAACTGATGTGACGTTACAAAATTTTGGGTCAAGGGGCAATTAGTTGGACTCTGTCGTATATGGGTGTAAGCACAAAGGGACTCACATCTTTCCTATCTGTCATTCTCACTGGTGAACTCTGGACCTGCGTAAGCCGCTGTCTGTTACAGTCCCACTTGGATGTCCTTTCAGGTGCCTTCAACTCAACAGACTCAAAAGACAGCCCTTTCTCCTCCTTGCTTTGGTTATGGGCCTCCTGACCACTGAGTCCCCCAAGCTAGCAACCTGGGGGGCACCCAGACATTCCCTTTTCCAGCCTGCATGTCCATTCCTACTCCTGGTGTCCTGGCCTGGCCCCGGTCATCTCTCCTGGACTGTGGCCTCCCATCAGCCCTTCCAGCTTGTATTAAACTTCAGACTCTTTGCCAAGCAAGAACAAACAGAGATACAGATGTCAATGAAGAAAATGCACAAACAGGGAGAAGGGGAGTGCCCACAAAAAACTGGAAACAAAGACTGGCCTTCTGACTACCAGGAAAGTGAGTGTTTGAAAACTGACTGGTGCGGGAGGCAGAAGATCTGGAAGCTGTGGACGTGGACGCCGTTGTCCCTTTGGGGCTGGAAGGCATGCCAAGTGTCAGCCAGGTTTGTAGTCGTGACGGATGTTTGCGGCAAAATAGTCATCGCTAAATTGCCCCTAGTCTCCCAACAAAGTAACCCAAAAGCAAGAATTTAACAGAGTCTGATTTTCCAATTTTTTAAAATATTGATCATGACTAAAAAGGCAACTTTATTTGACATGCGTCTTACCTAGTGCTGTATGTTGGGGAAGGTCAAGCAGGCTGTGTCTATGCATCCCCCAAGAGAATTTTGAAGTTAGGTAAAGAAATAAATAGTGACCATGGGGACGTCCTTCCCATATTTCCCCATGATCCAGTCCTCCAACATCAGATGCAGTCACTCATCCCCTCAGTCTATTGCATTCACCCACTCTCCTCATAACACCGTTACAATTCCAACCGCAAGTTGGGGGACATCAGCAGAGCCCTCTCCTGGAGATGTCCCTGGATAGAGGTGGCAGCAGTTAAAGCGGTACTGCCACACTAGACACTGTGTTGAAATTTGTACACAGGGGGCAAGCTGATGATGCCCCTGGAGAGTGTGGGGCTCCTTTTTCATTGTGAGGATGGAAGGAGGGCTCAGACACAGCTCTGACTTGTCTCCACCACAGCTTCTAATCTACAGGAAGCCTGGCAAATGGTTGACAACCTGAGAGACTGCCCATCGCACACCCAGGGGCACAGGCCTGGCAGTTGCAGGCCCCTGTCTTTGGTTCCTGTTCCCTTCAATCACCAAGTCCTCTCTCCTGTGGTTCTGAACCCAGAAACCTCCTGTCACCTTCCATGCCTCAGTTCAAGGGTCTGCTTATCGCCCTAAATGAGGTAGACTAGGGCGTAGGCTCCTTGGCCCTCCTGCCTCCATCAGGCATGTGGCTGCCCCGCTACCTCAAACACTCTCTTCCAGATGCTCACTTGTGAGTCTGAATCCCTGCCTAGACCAGCCATTTACCTGATACATTCTCAGTTATGCCCCATTGAATTTTTAGCCCTGCCTGTACCCCAAACACCTTGCACAGTGCTCAGCAGCTAGTGAGGACTTTCTTCTAGTTGATGAAATAATGGATGCTGTGAAAAATCCCAGGAGTGGGGGGACGGGAATATTTGCATTTTTCTAGGGGAGAAAGCAAATCTTGAAAATTCTGTCGGACATTTGCATAGCCAATACTATGGAGGTTCTGGTTTATTCCCTGGACAGTAACTGCCACTGACCACATGAGGTATTATTTGAAGAGATTCTCCCAGGAGATCCCAAAATCCAGTGTTATTGCAATAAATGTGTTGGTCAGAAGAAACGGATAGCCAGTTTGGCCTAGGCTGGTGTTAAGCATCAATCTACAAGGGGAAACATCTCTCCTTTTGCCTAGAACAGGCAGCAGAGAACTGTGAAGATGTTACTAGGAAAATGGACATTTCTTCAAACTGCCTGAGCTGGACTTTGAATCACAGCGTCATTTGGTTTCATCTTTCTTTGCTTCTAAATTAGCAAATAAACTAACTTACACCAGGAACTCTGAGATACATCCCAGGGTCCAACAGAAATAACTAACTTATCCATATTTGGGATTACTTGTACATCTCTCCATAAGGATAGATCAAGAATTGTCCATTACAATGAAGATGCCAGAAGGTGGAAGAGAATAGTAATTAACTCACCAGCTAAAGAATTATTCTGGCCATAGTGGCTTATGATGCAACATCACTCAAAGTATATGTACTTTAGGTAACATCTAGTAGACCCCATTCCAGTCCAGACCCACATAAGCCCTAAAAATATGCTCCTTCAACTCACGGTCATGGACAACAGGGTGGGGATGGCGGGGTGAGGCGGGGGGAGTGGAGGTGGAAGAGGGTATAAGGGGGACAACTGGTAATGGAATAAATGCAATAAAAAAAGATCATCTGAAAAAATATGCTCCCTCATATCTATTTCTTTACCGATTTGAATGGTGTGTAGATACAAGCTTAAAAGGGCAAAGAGGCCCTAGAAACACCATGGTGTTTTGGGGATGCCTCTCTCAGGTTAACTTGGGGGGAAAGGTGACAGTGAAGGTTGACTGGGAACTGAGGCAGGGGAGGAAGGGCATGGAGGGTCAGTTTCTCCTGCTCGGGGCCCCCAGCCCTGGAATTGCCCATCTGTGAGCACCGATCACCAGCATCGCCAATGCCTTTGTCTTGGTTTCCCTACTAGAATGTAAAGGGAAGAGATGGACTTAGGCATCTTTATAAGCCACATGGCTCCCCCCACGCAGTAACAGGTGCTCAATTAATAGGGTGGAATTAATATCTCAGCACCTGGGCGAGGAAGGTGAATATGGAAGCTCTCCCATGAGGTTACAATATTATCCATAATATAACTGTTTACCGTATAACAGGCCTGGGAATAGGAAGATAAAGAAGATTCAGACTGTGCCTTCCATGAGCTCAGAGACGAGTAAGGCAGTCAGCCAAGTCAATGGATCATTTGAACACGCCATTGTCAAGGCTTTTCACACCAGCAGTAATAGTAAAGGCGTGCTGAGTATGTTCCTCGCACTGCCTTTATATCCTGCTGTTATTATCCTCATCTTAGAGTTCCTGTAAGTTAGGTGGCCCAGCTGTGGCAGAGCTGGGAAGGAGTCTGGTCCTGGGTGTGAGCCCTTCCCACACACCACTGCTGTGCTGGAGGTGGCACAGGGACCCAGGAAGCACAGATGACAAACATCTGTGTCCTCTCCTACATGCCAGAGCACCAGGCACAATGTTAGACACTCAGTCGTTAAGAACTACCTTCCACTGACTTTGAGCAAATGTCACCTCCACTCCCTCTTTGCTCTAAGCTTCCACGACACCAGCAGTCCGTACACCACATTTTCACTCTCATCTGTGGGTCTTTCTAGTGCTGTCGTCGATAGTTGCCTGATTTTATTTTCCAAATGATGTCTGCCCCTAACTTGACTGAACAATCCTTGAGGGCAAGCATTTAGTTTCTACTTCTGTTTCTGCTGTAGCACCGAGCACCGTGTGAACACACAGCAAGTGTTCCATTTATTGGCTACACGGCCGATTAGTGCTGTATTTTTCTCGTGGCAAAACGGAACCAAATCCACTCCCATGTTCTCTGAAGCACTATTCGCAATAGCCAAGATGTGCAAACAACCTAAATGTTCAGAGATAGGTGAATGGATTTTTAAAAATAGAGTACACATACACTATGAAATATTACTCAGCCTTTAAAAAGAAGGAAATCTGCCCTTGCTAGTGTGGTTCAGTGGACCGAGCACTGGCCCGAGAACCAAAGGGTCACCAGTACAATTCCCAGTCAGGGCACATGCCTAGGTTGCGGGCCAGGTCCCCAGTAGGGGGCACATGTGAGGCAACCACACACTGATGTTTCTCTGCCTTTCTTTCTCTCTCCCTTCCCTTCTCTCTAAACACAAATAAATAAAATCTTAAAAGAAAATAAAAAAAGAAGGAAATCCTGCAGTGTGCAACATGGATGCAAGCTGATGACATTACGCCCACTGAAATAAGCCAGTCACGGAAGGACAGACAGCATGTGATTCCACTTATAGATGAGGTATCTGAAGTAGTCAAATTCATAAAAACAAAGAAAAAAGTGCTGCTTACCAGGGGTTGGAGGTTGGGGGAAATGGGAGTTGCTAATTGGGGGGACACAAAACTTCAGTTATGCAAGATGAATAATTTCTAGAAATCTGCTATACAATGCTGTACTGATAGATAACAACACTGTGTTGTACAGCTAAAAATCTAAAGGGACAGATCTCAGGTTAAGTGTTCTTAACACACACACACACACACAATCCCTAATGCCTTTAAATATTTTTTTTAAAAACTAAATTAAGCCAAACAAAAACGAACAAAAATTTACCTTGACCAAATTTCTCCTGTTAGTTACTGCTCAATTTCTTTGCTCTCTTCTGCAACAAAACCCTTCAAAAGAGTTTTTTCACAGTTTTAATAAAAGAGTTTTTATTGAGATATAACTGACAGATATTAGTTGAGGGTATACAATATAACAATCTGATATATGTGTATATATATAAAATAACCACCACGATAACCTTAGTTAACATCCATCACCTCACATAGTTACATTTTTTCTTGTGATGAGTTTTAAGATTTACTCCCTTAGCAATTTTCAAATGTATGATAAAATATTGTTAGCTATGGTTACTGTGATGGCCACCATATCTCTAGAGCTTACTTGTGCTTTCTTAGCACCTTGACCCATTTCTGTCATCCCTCCCCTCCCCCGCCCCGGCTCTGTCTCTGGCAACCACAACCACCAATTTGCTCTCTGTCTCTATGATTTCTTTTTTAGATTCCACCTATAAGTGAAATTATACAGTATTTGTCTTTCTTGGTCTGACTTATTTCACGTTGCATTATGTTTTCAAGGTCCACCCCCATTGTTGCAAAATGGCAGGATTTCCTTATGTTTTATGACTGAATAAGGAAATATATATATTACAACTTCTTTATCCATCAATGAAACTTAGACCATTTCGATATCTTGGTTATTGCAAATAATGCTGCAATGAACATAGGAAGTGTTTATCTTTTCCAGACAGTGCTTTTGTTGCCTTTGAATATACACCCAGAAGTGAAAATGCTGGATCATATGCTACTTCTATTTTTAATTTCTTGAGGAACCTCTATACTGTTTTCCACGGTGGCAACACCAATTTATATTCCCACCAACAATGCCCAAGAGTTCCCTTTTCTTCACATCCTTGCCAAAGCCTATCTTTTGTCCCCTAAATGATATAGCCACTTTAACAGGTGTGAGGTAACAACTAATCTTCCCTGAAAATTAGTGAGGTTAAGCACCTTTTTCATGTACCTGTTGACAATTTTTATGTCTTCTTCAGAAAAGTGTCCATTCGGTTCCTCTGCTCATTTTTAAAATTGGATTGTTTGGGGGATTTTTCTTTGTTTGTTTGTTTTTGCTGTTGAGTGGTATGAGTGCTTTATATATTTTGGATATTAAACCCTTATTAGATATACGACTTGCAAATATTTTCTCTCAATCTGCGGGTTGCTTTTTCCTGAGGGTTTCCTTAGCTATGCTGAAGCTTTTTGGTTTGCTGTAGCCCCGCTTGACTATTTTTGCTTTTGTTGGCATATCCAAGAAATCATTGCCAAGACTGATGTCAAGGAGCTTACCCCCCGTTTCCTTTGAGGAGTTTTATGGTTTCATGTCTAACATTCAAGCCTTGAATCCATTCCGGGTTGATTTTTGTGCAAAGCAGTTTTCTACATTGTTAGCAAGTCCTCTCCTCTCATTTCCTTTTAGACCTGATCCAGTCGAGCTTTTCCCTGCACCACGCCTCCAAAACCGCTTTTGCTCAGGTCACCGGTGACCCCCATGTTGCTAAAAAGAATGGTAACCTCTCAGTCTTCATTTTTCTTGACCTCCCTCTCCACAGCATTTCTTTACCTGGCTCCAGGAACCCCACATGGCTCGCAGGTTGCTCTCTCTCGGCCTCCTTTGTTGGTCTTCTCCTCTCCCCAAGCCTCTTCATATTGGAGTGTCCCTGGGTCCTGTTCCCAAGAGTATCATTGGTTCTGTTCTCTTCTCCATATTCTCCTTTAGTCCCACATGTGCAAATAACTTCCAAATTTATATTTAAAGCTCAGCTAGCTCCCTCCAGGATAACTTCAGACTTACATCTCCAATTGCATACTCAACCGCTCCACTTGGATGCCTATAACAGACACCTCAAATTCAACATGAAACTCCTGACCTTCCCTGAAGAATGTCCCTTGTATCTGAGTTGTAAAGCATTCAGCTCTGTCCGTGCTCACAGCCCAAACCTCAGCCTGTCACCAGTCAGGACATCTCCTTGGCCTCGTCTCCAAACTATATTCGGAAATAGACCGCTTCTCAGCACCTCCACCTCTGCCGTCTCCATCATCCGTCTCCTCATCCTACCCATCTCCCTGCCCTACCTTTGCTCTCTATTCTCAATGCACAACCAGTGTGATCTTTAAAAAACTGCATCAGATCGTGCTATTCCACTGCTTAAAATTCTCCAGTGGCTCCTCATTCATCTCAGAATAAAAGCCAAACACCTTCAAATGACTGGTAATACCCTACCAGATTTAGACCCCAAGATCCATCCTCCCTTATCCATCACTCACCCTTGGCCATCCCCCTACACCCCATGTAGGCACCCTGGCCTCCTGGGTGTTCCTCAGACACCACGGGGACTGCACCAGTTTAGGACCATTGCACTTAGCAGGGAGGCTCCAGCTCTGGAGATCTGCCCAGCTCAGTGGCTCCCCTCCCTGCAGTCTTTGCTCAAGTGTCACCTTCTCGGTATAACCCGACCAGCTGCAGAGCATCCCGACTCTGTCCTCCCAATTTCTCCTTCCCCACTCTGCTTCACCTGCCTGTAGCATTCATCACCTTAGAACATATGCTAATTTGCTATTTATCATTTTTGTTGCTTATTATTCATCTTCTTCCACCAGCCTATAAGCTTCAAGAGGGCAGAGATCTGTATCTGTTTTGCTCACCGAGTCATCTTAAGCTCCTGGCACCTAGTAAGCATTCAATAAGCACTTGTCAAATGGGTGAATAATTCATTAGTCTGTCATTCTGGAACCAAGTAGGCAACATGAGGTCCCAGAGTGGGTCTTCATGTACAAAGAATCCAAAGAGGTACATGGTCCCAGCTGCAGAAAGGAAGGAGGATTAATCATTTATCCACATGCCCCTTGCCTGGCAGTGCTGTAAATAGAAATTTAACCCGAGCATCCATCAGAGCACGGAGCCTTCCCAGGAGAAAAGTGTTCACAAAGTACCATGGGGGTTGGAGATGGGAGTCGCTAAGGGCGCGACTTCAATTTGCAGGATTTCAGCTTTATTGAAAGAGCATGTTGGGGTCCTTCCCTCATCATGGGACTGGCCCCCTTTGTCCTTCCTCTTCCATCCCAGCCTCACAGCTACACCCTGTGATCAATCCTCTGCCCCAGGGGACCAGGCAGGACTTGGCACTCAGATGCAATAATCAACACTACCCCAATCGATGTTGAGATCAATGCTGGTGTTTGAAATCAGGATCCACCGCGTCCGCTTCACCCAGCGGCATTTTCCTCAGCCGAGCTGGGACTCCAGGAGCTGTGTGTAGCCTTTTCCCCTCAAAATTGAAAGTGTCTTTTTTTTTTTTTTAAGTCACAGTAGTGGTTTTCAGAGTTGCAAACCAGAGAGGCGTTTTGATTCCACAAACAGACTCCAGGGGAAACAATTTCAAGCCCAACATTTTTCTTCTTCAGCCAAGGGACCCAATAGCATCATCTCAAAACTCTCCTTCCCCCAGGCCTCTCCCACGACACACACACATACACACAAAACACGAGAGACCTACATGGGAAATAAAAACAGTTCCTCAGTCTATTTTGACTCCATCAGAATGTGGAAGGGAAAAAAAAAGTGTTATAAGGAAGGATTCTAATGGCCTCACCTGCTCAGAGCTACAAGCACCAGACAATCTTATTAGCTGAGAAGTCTCTTTAGTGTTTGCATCTGTCTAGGTAGGGACACTACTGCCTGCACGTTCGTGTTTGGACAGCGCCGCCCAGCCTCCAACGTCTTATGGGCAGAGACACCTCGAAGTGCCCCATGCCAACATCACAGGGCCCTGGTCTGCTTATCTGGGTCAGCAAAGCCTGCCCCCGCCCCACCAGGTAGCCAAGCACTTCTGGGAACATTGGGGTTGTGTTAACAACCATATGTTTGTTCCTGTGCTTTTGTGAAGGCTGCCCATGGGCAGGCAGCTCACCCTCCCTTCCCTGGAAAGGCAGAGAAATCTACCTGAAAGGAGGAGGGGTTTTATGAGTCCGAAGACGCCTCTCATCTCCTCCCTGCCTGGCGTTCAGCTATCTTGCCTGATGGAACCTGGGCGTGTTCTAGAATAGTTCTCACTCTTGGAGAATGCTGAATTCTGAAATGCCTGAGTTGGAAGGGATCTTAGAGGTTAATTGATTCAACCTCTTCTCCACTCCCATTTTACAGATGAATAAACTAAGGAACGAACAGAAAAGGCCATATAAGGAGCAAACGAGGAGCAGAATTAGGCCTAACTACAGAGGTAATTTGCTCCAGAATTTTCACACAGGAAAGGCTCATGGGAACAATATGGGGGAGGGACAACTAGGACACATATTTTAAAGCTGCTTTCGCTCACAACATACATGTTAAGATGCATGTTTTGGGGGAGAGGCCTTGCTAGAGGCTAATAGAATTTATGTGGGACACTAAAGACCTTCTGTCCCCAGGTACCTTTCGGCACACCACAGAATTCAGAAACTCTGATGCCTAACCTAGGGCTGCCCCCACTCCTCACTGCATTTCCGGGGTTGTCGTGATAGCTCATAATCATCTGAACTTCCCTCAGAGCATCTCCTGGAGCCATGGTCATGGGCTGCCCTCTGGCACAGGCTGGGTGACACCTCTTTTATCATAATGTACTTGGTTTGGGCATCTATAGCCCTTCAAGATGCTAGACTTCAAGGAAGTACTGTCATTCAGATCAGCCTTGCTCAGAAATTTCAATACCTGTGGCCCAGAGGGTCTTTCTTTTTCCTGCTAACTACAACCAATTCCACTCTGGTACTTTCTATGCATACCGGCCTTCTAGCCTCCTGCTACCCGAGAGCCCTTAGGGCTGCTTTGCATGAGCCTCACCCACACCCACACAGCCTGGCCCTACAACAAGCTGTCAACAAGATGAGCCATTGAGGGCATGCCGATAAATCAGAGTTACCTGTCCCTTCCCCTGAGAAAAGAGCTATATGTTCTTGCCTCAGTGGTGGGAGATTAGGAATCTCGGTAACCAAACTGAAGATATTCCCCATCATGGCTGTTTTCAGCTAAGGTGTTCTGCCCCCTTCCTCTGTGCCCAAGGGTGCAATGGTGCACCCTTGGCAGTGGTCTGCATTCCCTAAAGTGTTTCATTGCACACAAATCCTGTGAAATGCTCTGAAAAAAAAGAAGCAAAAAACACATTCTAAATCAAATAAAGTTGCACACTATATCCTTTCTGCCCATGTCTGCTGACCTGAGCAACCATGCTTACCCTCTACTGATCGGCAAAATCACCTGTGGATCTTTTTCAAATTACATATTTTGGATCCACCAGAATCAGAATGTCTTAGAACTCATAGAACTCAGCGAGGGTTGAATGAGAGCAATTTTTTTTAAAGTTAGTTGCTTTTTATTTTCATCGTGCTAACATGTGCATTTGGCTAAAATTAAATAAGTAAATAACCTAGAAGGGCTTATGAAGAAAAGCAGCCATCCCTTGTTCTCCTCCACACCTTCCCAGCCCTTCTTTTAGGCTTTTAACAAACACAACCAACTTTCACTATCTTCCCCTTCTCGTTATTCTGATGATTAAAAGCATGTGTTAAATAATACATTTCTGTCATTTCTGAGTTACCAACTTCAGAGGTTGTCCTATAACGGATGAGGATTTGGCTCATTTAGGAGGGAGTTTCCTCCCCTCCATCTCTCCCCCAAAGAAGGCACTGCCCGTCTCTGTCACCCCAGCTCTGCGTGAAGGAGCAGCATGCTCAAGACGCCCTTCTCCAGACACAGCATCTGTAGAACCTTCGGTCATAAGATGGAGACAGTGCTGGCAAGAAGGGTGGGGCACTACGGTCGTCAATAGGTTGATTCGAAAAGCTGAAAATCAATAAATAGTATTTATACTATTATGCTCCTGTCGGGCTTGTTCTCTGCACAGCCAGGAACAGTTTGTTCTGCTGCACATGCAATTTGTAAATGGGGACAATGTCAGGACATGAAAGTTGTAGTAGTTCATGAATAACCTCTCCATGGCCACCCCAGCACGTTAATGTCTGAAGCAGTCAAGTACAAATTTTCTCACAATTAGAAAGAAACCCGTAGACATTACATAAAGGTCTAAGGAAACGAACCTTGGGAGGTGACGCCTTTCCTCCTCTGAGAGAGGTGGCTGTGACAGCTTCTACATTAAGTGACTGAGGGAGGCTGCAGAGGCAGCTTTCAAAGACACTGCCCCTGGGTTCCAACAAGACCGGATTAATGAAGAATGCTGTCCCTATGTCGTGCATTTTAGTTTTGATGACCCCAGCCTCTATTAGATGGGAATGTCTTCAAGGAGGAAGCAGAAGCCCAGGATACAAGGGAAAACTTGCTGCAATTCCAGCTGCAATTGCATGCCAGCAAAGAGTTAACTGGGCTAATATTGTTCTTAGTATCGTTACTGTTTTGGTTAACACTTTGGTTACAAAGTTCCACAAGTCTGGAGTCACCAGCCAAACGCTATTTTTCCTGTGAGCCCTACTATTTTTATTGTGGAAGTCTGGTGATCACGAACTATTTCAGGGTGTCAATGTGACATCATAAGGAGAAGTGTCTGCTAGTGTTGGGTTTGTATTTCCTCCTCAGCAGCCTTGATATGGTCTCTGTGATACTCAAAAGACAACATTCCTAGAGACGCTTTTGAATAAATTATTTCTTTATATAGTTCACTTATAGTTCCTGCAAATTTCTTCAAGCTCGCAATTATCACCTCTAGTCTACCGATTACTCTTATTCCTAGAAGTTTATCTCCAGTTTCCTCATTTTGCACCAGCCTAGACTGGTTGCTCTCTGGGCCTGGACAGAGCTGTTGTCTCCAAACGTAATCCATTTTTCTTAGGTTTCACAGTTTCCTTTTCCATTAACTACTTTTATTTACTGGCACATATTCTTAAGGATCAATCCATAAAGGATGGCAAGCAGTGTACTTTGGAAGGTTTGGTTGGCCATAGAAATCTAGCTTCAAAACACCCGCCGCTGAACTCGAAAGGCATTGATTCATTGTCTTCTAGCATCTAGTGTTTCTGATAAGAAGTGTGATGCCAGTATGATTTTTATTTCTGATTTTCCCCTGAAGGCACTAAGGATCTTTTCTTCATTGTTGCTGTTCTGAAGTTTCACACATGGGTCTAGTTGGGACTCTTCCTACTCATTATGTCTGGCACTTGGTGTCTTTTTCCATTCGAAGAATCTAGGCAATCTCTTGTGTTAATTCTTTGATAAGTTCTCACTTCTGTTTTCACCATTATTTATTTCGGTAACTCCTTTTAATCAGATGTTGAACCTCCTGAATTAATACTTGGTATCTCTTACATTTTCTTTTATTTCTTCCAGTGTAAAACAAACAAACAAACAAAAAAAACTTTGAGAAATTTTTCAAGCTTAATCTGTTGAGCCTCCTATAAAGACTTTTTCTATTTTAGCAATTATATTTTTAAATTCCAAGCAAATTTTAGCTTTTTCTTGTTCCCTGGCCGCTTCTCTTATGAATCATCTTTTTCTCATGTATAGAGGCTGAACAGATTCTCCAAGTTTTCTGAATATGCTTACAAATTTTTAAATCTCACTCTCCTGTTCCCCGAAATGCCTGTTACCTTCAGGCCAGCTACAAGGCTCCGTCTGCCCTCCCCAGCATCTCTGGCCTCTGACCGGCTGATTAGCTCCTTCTTCACGGCGCATCCTCCAGTGAGGGGCTTCCCGTTCTCTGCGTCAGTTGCCACTGTTACATCCACTTCCAAACCTCTGCGGGAGGCCCATCTCTCTTTCTGTTTCTCCTTTGCGTTGTCTTTATTGATGTTATTTGCTTTAATGAGCTCTCCTCATGGCGAATATGCCTCCGTGCTCAGTGGAACGTCTCTGAGAGAAGTTGGCATTTAGAGTTTGTAAGGGCTCTGCAGTCTAACGTCTGACCTGGAAACTGCATTCCTCGACACTCATCCCAGAAAAATGAAAAATTTTGTTCCCATAAAAATACGTACACAAATTTCATAGGAGCCTTATTTGTAAAAGCCATAAAACTGGAGAAAAATCCAAATAACCTCCAGCTGATAACTAGGTTACTAAAGTGTGATAGAGCTATACAATGGAACACTACTCAGCGATAAGAAAGAAAAGCTACTGATACACTCAACAACTTGAATGGCTCTCGAAGTCATGATGTTAAATTAAAAAAAAAAACAATCAGGAAAGGTTACATACAGTGCAGTCCCATTTATGTAACATTCTCAAGGTGACAAAATGATAGAGAGGTAGAAGAGATCTGTGGTTACCAGAGGTGAGTGTTGGGGGAACAGTGTGACTATTAATGGGGTGACATGATAAATTTTCACTGTGGTGACTGAACAGCTCTGTAACCTGATTATGGTGTTCGTTACTCAACTATACACGTGTTAAAATTTCGTAGAACTATACACACACATCAACCCCCTAAAAGAAACAGTGCTTGTAAAAACTGACGAAATATGAATAAAGTATGTACCTGAGTTGTTCGCATTGTTTGCTTTCATAGTAATTTCCTGGTTTTGACAATGTGCAACATTTATATAAAATATTTTCAGTGGGGGAAGCTCGGTGAAAAGTATAGGGAACTCTACTGCTTGATGTGGTTTCATACCTGTTGTTCGCTTTAAAAATTCATTGTATCAGTGAGTCTCCAAAATTATAAAATAATAACAATTTCACAAGAAACAAATAAAAAAACTTCCACAGGTGATTCCAATTATGAGTCAGTGTTGCGTTCACTACATTAAACTGGGTTCTAAGAAGCCCTACAGCAAATTCATCCCATTAAACTCTGTGCAACCCAGCATTCACCAGACTTATGTGGCCGAGGCACCTCTGTTTCATGATATTTAGAAACACTCTATGGAAAACTCAGTGGGAAATGATCAAAGAAATGCCAGTATTTCTGCAAACAGACATTCCTTGAAAGTTTATAAAAAAGAGTTCAAGAAACTTCCATCTCTACCTGCCAATCTATAAAGTTGGCTGCCTGATGTTTTTTTGTACTGGAATATAAACATTTTTTTAAAATTTCACTGAGGTTCCAGAGCTGTTTGGACCGGGATTGGTGTGGCGGGCAGTCTGCTCTTGGGGTGCACAAACGAGTCAAGGACTTCAGGGACATGAGGCCACATGGCGAGGTTCTCCCACTGAGTAACCTTGGAGAAATGGCTTCATACCTCTGGAGGCGCTATACTCACCATGCTATGTATAACACCCCCAGTTCAGTTTGGGGTTAATAGAGAAACGGTGCTAAAGCAAATCAAACCGCTCTGAGATTAGCATTCAAAGACTTGAGATCTTTTCATCAACCAACCTAGGCTGTGTGGTGTCAACTGACAGAAATTTGCCTGGTTAGGCAGATGGGGAAGTAGATTATTGCCTGGGACGCTTTTCTTGGCCATAGAGAAGCGTTGCGACTTGACTTGATTGGTTTACGGGATGGGAGCTGGCTGCAGCAGGCAGGGCTGTGCGGATTGGTAAATGCGGCCACCTTCTCTCAAGCAGTCTAACACCACCACTCTGCTTGCCCACGCTGACCTCGCCTTGAACCTTTCAGGAGCTGCATAACCCTGCCTCCCTCAGTGCTTATGAACTCCATTTCCAGTAGGTTAATTTGCACTGTCCTGTGTCTTATGCTGAAAAAACTGGAAAGTGCCTGTCACGGGCATAAACTGTGTACTCAGCTTTGAGGATTCACACTCATCCTCACGTGGTTTTAAAGCCACATGTGACTCCAAGGTAAATCTCCCGTTTCCAGGTAGCTGAAGTCACCATTTTGACTCCTTTGAGCAACTAGTCAATTCAGATAAAGCCGTCAAGCTGAGAGTGTCCCAACCGCCCCCTAGGTCTTTGCCAATGCCATTGGAAACTCCCTCTGGGTGGGACTTGGTCTTTTCTTAAAAAGCAAAACTAACAAACAAATAACAACAATATCAGAGCCCCCGGGCTCTCCTTTACTGCCAGGCATCGAGTACAGGGCTGCGCACGCAGCAGGCGGCCACAGAAGGCCCAGCTCTCCTGCACGCGTGAGGAAGGGCTCTGGCTCCAAGTCCGGCGGTGGGGTCCTGCCCCTCCTAACTCCTGCAGGGGAGACATGTACTGTTCAGAGGTGGGATGTGAGTGTCAAGGCATCAACGTTTGGCCCAGGAAACCACACTTCACGCAGCCAATTGTACGGAATCCAGCATGTGGGAGCACGCCAGGAGCTGGTTCGCTGGGTGGCCCAATGGTGGGAGGGGGCTGGAAAGCCCAACCCAGTCAGCCCCACCTTGCTACCTCTGCCCACTCAGCGACCTTGCAGGCGCTTCTTGGAGAACAGTTCAACCACTCTTGGTAAAAACCTTGGTTTCTCTTTCACGCCCAATGCTGGTCAAAGGGAAATTAAAGAAAGGCTATGATCAGCTTAGGGTGACAGTTGTCCGGGTTTGCCTGAAGCTGAGTGACTGCGCAGAATGAGGGACTTTTGTTGCTAAAGTGAGGACAGTCCTGGGCAAACTGGGATGGCTGGTTACCCTGCTGAAGTTCATTAGCGGACACAGAGTCAGCTGACTTGGGAGAGGATTTCAGTGAGGTCAGTGAAGAGAGCGGTGGGAAGAGCTTCCAGGCATGTGGCAGACAGACCCTGAGGTGACTCCAAGTGACCTCCAACCTCCTGGTCTACATGCATCTGTGTAATACCTTCCCTTTTCAAGTAAACGAGGCCGGTGCCTTCCTTCTAACAGAACACAGCAAAGGTGGTAGACACCACTCGGGTGACCAAGGCGCATGACAGAAGACTCCACATCAGCAGCCTGGAGCCAGAACGCCTCTTGCAGGCTTGATGAAGTGGCAGTCGTGTCAGAGAAGCCCAAGTGGCTGGCCCTGTGGGTGGCCTCCAGCTGAGAGCCGGCAAAATGAGTGCTCTCCATCCTGCAAGTACAGAATCAAATTCTGCCCACAGCCCGATGGGCTGGGAAACAGATTCTTCTCCATGGAGCCTCCAGATGAGAACACAGCCCCACTGAGACCTGAGTTGCAGCCTTGGGACACCCTGACCAGAGCACCCTGTCACATTGTGCCTGGACTTCTGACCCCTGGAAACCAAGGTCATATACATGCCTTGTGTCGAGCTGCTGTAATTTGTTGTAATTTGTTCCACCACTGTAGAGAAGATGCTTTCAAACACTCGGCTAAGCCTGTGAGAGTTAGCTCACACAGGACAGGGTTAACATCCACGCTGTACTGCGGTGTGGTCTGAGCCTGGCACCCCTCCTGAGAAAATGGCACAGCCAGGTGGGCATAGAGGCCGACCCCTGGCCCTGGCTCTCTGTGCCCTGAACCATCACCTTCTTAAGTCACACTCAGTGCTCCGTAAGTACATGGAATCTTGTTCACAGACGAAGATTCTCAACGTCAGTGAACCAAGGTTTCAGAACCAGGTCACTTCTGACTAGAATCACCCTCCTTGTTTCAGTAGCGACCAGCTTCCATCATGATGTGACATTCACTTTGAACAAACTGTCAAGTCAGGAGTTAAAAATC
This sequence comes from Mormoops blainvillei, assembly GCA_004026545.1. NCBI lineage: Eukaryota > Metazoa > Chordata > Mammalia > Chiroptera > Mormoopidae > Mormoops > Mormoops blainvillei. The sequence continues at coordinate 21,571 of PVJD01006221.1, forward strand.
CCCCTTTGAAATGATTCTCTTCCTTTCTGTCTCCTTTCCTTCCTCCCCTCCCTCCCTGTCCACGTCCCCGTTCATTTGGACTCATTTCCCCTGTTCAAACAAGATGGTAAAAGGATTAGAGCAGGCGGCATTGTACCAAATTGGTCTAATGGAAATGAGGACCCTGCTACTAGAAATGTAGGTAGGACATAAAATAGGATAATTGACAGTTTTCACTTCACAGGCCAACCTCAGAGTTCCTTTGTTTGACTGGCCTGACCCCCATCTCAGTGTGATTATCCATTTTAGAACTTAGCGAGAGGCAGAACAAGGGCAGTCCATCGTCTGCTGGGCCACCTGTGGAAGCAGCAACACGTGGGGGCTGGCAAGCCCCTTCCTAGCACCTTGTCTCCATCTACCTAAGACTGAACATCCCCAGGCAATTGACTTGGTCCCAGATTAGCATATATTATCAGTCGCTGTCCTGGATACTCTGAGCTTAGAAGCAACAGTGCCAGCAACTCAGGGCTGTTTTCAGTTGGAGAGCGTCGGGGAAGCGCTCTCCCGGGATAGCACGCACACAGCCTTTGCTTTCACACGAGAGCTCACCTGACTTCTCAATTACAGGGCAGCCGGTGCCACGGGCAGCAGGAATGAGATAGCTTCAAAACCATGACATTTGTGCTGCCCGGTGCCAAGATGCAAGGCCAAGTTCCTTTAGAGCTCAAATATTAATTATTTACTTTGAAAATTAATAGGTTTCTTATATCTTCTATCGACCTGAAATTATTTAAGGTGAACTTTCCAGTATGTTAATCAGTGGGCCCGGCCACCCATCTTTTTTATTTTATTTTTTTACAATATATTACAGAGGGACTTTTTTTTTTTTTTTGCTCACATACCCTAGGGTTCAGTATCTTCACATGGGGACAGGAGATATGTCACCTTGCACAGCCTTAATAAGGGTGAAGTCACGCATGCACACACACTCACACAGTAAAAATCTCATGAGTCAACCTGCTCTGTGGTCCACTGACTATAGTAACTACATGGGATTTCTGCTGTTGGGGGGGGGGGCGGGAGATGGGGCCTTGTGACATATTAGTAAAAGCAAAAATAGAATATGGGCCATTTTTTAATATACTCCATTGCCAGCCACTTTTATGTGGCCATTTTGATCACTTGAACAAACCACTGGCTTAAATGATATCAGCGGAGAGTGAGCCTATGTGATGTCTAGGAAGCTATTTCATGCAGAACTTCAGCCAGTCAGCCTCCTTAAGAAGAGGCTGTGGTCTGCGGTCCTCTGGTCAGCTCCTCCTCTAATCTCTAGCCTCGCTGAATATGGTGCACAAAGCTCATTTCGGAAGACAACTGTAAATCAGCAATAATGGCATTGTCACATGCTGAAGCCTGGGCTATATATAAATAACTGACGGCCGTTTTTCTTGTGTGTTCTTTTTTTCCATTAGGAAGAGGGGATTCTTCAAAGCATTTGGCTATTTGAAGGCCTCGCACATTTCCAGTACTTTCACTTGGCTGCCCTGAGCCTTGACTTATTTACAGAGATGTTGAGCTGAGATAAGGCTACTTAATAATCCACCAACTCTTGCTAAACACAGGTCCTTTCCATGCCGGTGGTGAAAGCCAGCAGGAAGCACTTCCAGACAGTCTTAGATGCTGCTGAGTTTTTATTCTAGCAAAGGCTATTTGGACCTTGAGTTACACAGAATGGCTTCGATGGGTGGATTCTAACATTGTGAAATAGTTTTCAAAGGCTTTCGGGTAAAATCCACAAAAAGGGGTTTGAAAGAAGAAAATTTTCTAATTCTCACCCTTATAATAATTTTGCAAGATCAACAGTATTATCATTCCCATCTTATAGGAGAGGAAATAGAGGATCAAATTGCTCGTATGTGGCAGAACCAGTATTTGAATTCAGGTCAACCTGATTTAACACATCCATTACCCACCCAGTCCCCACCATGCCATCGACCGACAGGCCTGTGAGGGTCTAGCTGCAAGACGGGGTTTGCTCTGCCAGCAGGTACTACAAAAACTTTAGGCTCAAAAATTCATTCACATGTCAAATATGTATGCAGCACCTACCATGTGTCAGGCACTGGGCTAGGACCTGTGAATAAAAAGTTCAGTTACCGCCTGCCTTGAAGGGTCTAAATGCTAGTCTAAATGCTTAGGCTAGGAACACCAATCAATGAGAACCTACATTGGTTAACAAGGCAAAGGGATTAAGCCTTACTATTTTAGGTTCACACACACCCCTCACGCTCTCATATGCACACCCCAGTAAATCTTTGTGATGCTTTTTCCTCTTCAAAATCACATTTGGGTTCACTGCAATTTGCCTAAAATAAAATTAATAAGGGCAGGGAACACACGGTCCTCCTCTCCCCTTCCATCAGGAGCTCAGAAAATGGCGCCATCTTGATTTGGGAGAAGAAAACTGGACAATTCTACACAGTGGTGTTTGTGTGTTACGTGTACTTATTTGCTCACTTTTTAAAAAATCCTATTCAATCTGAAAAAATAGAAGACAGAGAAAGGAAAAATTACATCACACTTCCCACCCCCATAAGACAAACAGTATCGACACTTTGCTATTGTTACAAACTTTTCTTAGGCACGTGTATGTACACAGGATTGTACCCAAATGCTGTCTTATGACTCACTTCTCTCATAGTGTGTCATAAACAATTTGCCATGTAAACATATATAAATATCATCTAACGTATATACATATACCACTGGGGACTGTCGGGATGTGTTTCAAGTGCTACCGTGGAGCATTTTAGGTGGTTCCCAGTTGTTTACCATTATAAATGATGTTCTACTGAACATTCTTGTCCATTCATCTTTGTGCAATAACCCGATTATCTCTTTAGAATGTATTTCTAGACATAGAAGTTCTGGGTAAAACTATGCACATGTGTTAAGGATTTCTGCTCTCCAGCAAGCCTGTAGTAACTCACATTCTCACCAGGGGAAGAAAGGTCCACTTTCCTCCTTTCTCTAACAAGCAGTGGAGACTTTAGACAGTAGGCAGGAGAGAAACCCTTAGGACTGAATGGGAAGCTTAATCCTAACAACTGATCTTGGGCAGAACGGGTCCTTTCACAGAAGAAGGGACTCAGGTAGGCTTGGAGTTAAGAACTCGTTGCCTGTAGGCCAGAACTTGGACTTGTGACCTGCCCATGTCATTGTTGGTTTGAGAATTCTATGAACTGACTGATTTTCAGAGACCAACAGGCTTCCAGGAAGCCTTCCCTCCTTTATTGGTAACAAAAACATGACACATCAGAGAACCTCTGCCAGTTGGAGCCCGAGGAAGCTATTTTTTCACATTGGAACACAAAAAAACAATGCCACGTGGAAGCGCAGGTACAGTTCTTGATCTCTGATCACAGAGGACCTCACAGCCGTTAAGTGGGAGAAGGTGTCATAGGGAGGTAAGCAGGTGGGGGTACTGGCTCCAGGAGACCGAGGGGGTCAAGTGCAAGTTCCAGAAGCTTGTTCTGGGTTACCAGGGGCAAATGCTGCGAGACTTTCATCCCTCAGACTTGAGAATGAGGATGGTGGCAGGGACGGGGAACAACCTGCTCACTTTTGGAAATGTCCAGCACCACGGTGGCTTTTCTTCAGCTTCCCCCGTAGGTCAATGTGAAAACACCGCAGCTTCCAGAACCTCTGGCACTGAAGTGTCCCTTTGCTACTGCAGACAACTGTTACCTTTTAAACTTTTACCTCTCGCTAAGCACTCCTTGGCATATTTGACCTTTGCCCTCTGTTTTATTTTTTTAAATTTATTTTTCAATTACAATTGACATACAATATTATATTAGTTTCAGATATGCAACATAGTGATTAGCTATTTATATACCTTATAAAGTATTCCCCTCGATAAGTTTGGTACCATCTGGCATCATACATAGTTATTACAATATTATTGACCCCGTTCCCTAAGCTGTACTTTACATCCCCATGACTGTTTTGTGACTACCAATTTGTACTTCTTAATCCCTTCCTTCTTTTCGTCCAGCTCCCACACCCCCTCCCATCTGGCAACCGTCAGTTTGTTCTACCTATGAATTTGTTTCTGTTTTGTTTGTTCATTTATTTTGATTTTTAGATTCCACATATAAGCAAAATCATATGGTATTTGTCATTTCCTTCTGGGTGGTGTCTCTGAATGCCAGGCAGCCGTGGAGTCTCACCAAGCCTCTGCCTCCTTAGACCTCACCAAGGGGGGGTGCCCTGTAGGGAACAGTAAGCAGGCCTCAGAGAGACACGTCTTGAATTGAGTGGCAGAAGTTACAAGGACCACCGACCCTCTCCCCCCTCCTTTCTCATCCCCCAACCTCTCTGCCCTTTTTTCTTCCCAAGTGTGGAGCTCTTTCCATTAAAGTCAAGGAGCAGGGATTGGTCCCACCTGCAAAGGATGACTTTAGTTCTTGCCTCAATTTACCTCTTAGAGGACTGTGCAGTGGGGTCTCCAATAATCCCAATTTACAGAGGAAGAAATAGGGGCACAGGAAGGTGAAGAGTGGGCTGGTTGGAAAATTAAACACCTTGTCACATGGAAGGCTCTTAGGACAGGACCTGGTACACAGCAAACACCCTAAATATCAGCCTTTATTTACTATTTGTTGCAACTTTTACTTTTGAGCTCACAGTAGTGAGCTCAGTGCGATGTGTGCCCAATATACCCTGGGCTGCACTTGACTCTTGGAAAGGACACGAAACGGTGACTGCTTTATGATCAGCAGAGCATGGGACTAGGGTTGTTTGATACCAGCAGTCCATTTTTTCGCACGTTTGGAGTCACAAGGCTCCCCAAAGACTCTGGCCCCCCCAGATAAACTTCCTCCCAGAACTGTTGGCCTCTGCTAAAGGCTTCTTTATGGGCGGTTTATCTCGGCCCTCCCCTTTTTTCTTCCCTCTTTGCTGCTCTGTGCGTTCCTTATCACCCAGCTTTACTCTCCGCTCTCCACTTCCCTCTATTATCTCTCCTGTCGCCCACAATGGCTTCACTTTGCATACAGCCACAGCATTCTGGTTCCTTGTCCCCTGTGACTTCTTCCCTTTGTCTCCACACTCTGGAGTCTGATATGTGCGTCGCAGGAAGGTCAGGCATACCTCTTAGATACGCATTTTATCTCCCACAGTTGCAAAACAATTATTGCTTGCCTCTGTGTACATTCCTTCTCTGCTAACTTTTTCCCTTTCTTCCTACAACTTTTTCTTTTTTTTTTTCTAAAAGTCACCAGTGGTTTGTTTTCACCTTTTTTGTTGTGGGGGTTGTCCTAAACACCAACTTAATTATTGTTCCTGCAGAATGTGTAAAGACGTGGAGGACCAGATAATCTCTTTCAGTTTCCTTTCTTGTGTCTTTGGAAAAGTACATGTGTACTTGTATTTCTGGCCTGGCCCCCTCCCCTCTTTTGAGAGCCCACCCGACAAAGATCTACTTAAATGATGGCAGCAGCATCTTTTCGCCTGTCAATAAATCACTCCAGTGGCTTCTCAGCAACCAGTTCTTTCACAGACCTTGAGTTCCATTCCCACAGAAAATATTTCCTATTATTTAGCTTAAGCCTCTTGGAAACCCTTGCATTCTCTTGCTTTGCTTTGCTTCTCAATATTGACACCCTCCACCTGCAAATGAGAAGCCATACAGTCTAAGCCATAGCTGACGTTTAATGTTTCCTTTCTCTTACCTCCTATGACTTGTACATTCTTGCCTTCCTCCCTGCCCCCTCATCTCAGGAGGCAGATTTTCCTAGTTAGCATTTGCGTGCAGAGTATCCTGTCCTATGAGACTTAAAGAGGACTCAACATATCAGCTCCAACTGCTGTTAAGTCTTAATCATGCAGCTACAAATTTTGTGGATGGGCTGTTCATCTCAGACTGGCCTCCTGTGATGCTTAGCAAACAGTCCATGTGCTTCCTCACACTCCTGGCCTCCTTGCAGTTAGGTAGGGTCACATGACACAGGCTGGCCAATGAGCTATGGGTGGAAGTGATGTGCCCTACTTCCAGGCCAAAGCACAGAAGAGCCAGAGCAATTCTCCAGCTGCCCCTTCACCTGCCCAGAGATGGGGAGGCCTGGTGTTGAGATGGTGCAGCCAAAAGTTTGGTGTAGCCTGGTGTTTCTGGGCCCCTGCTGAGGGTTAAGCCCCCGGGCTTGTGGATAGCACATCATAACCTAACCCAATTCTACTATTCTAACATCCTGTGCTATGGGACCAGAGTTGCCTCCTCTGGGCTAACTTCGATATGTTCTGAAAACCTACATTAATTTTTAATAGTGCCCCGTACATGACAAATAGAAAATATCAGTTACCAAGGCCCACACATAATATGTGTCAACCTCACAATCGAGATAGGTAAATACATCAACAGTTCGATACAGGTACAGATATGCCAAAGCACCCAGGAGGAAGCTAGGGTGGAAAAGGCTTTTAGTTCTTAGGTGCTTAAGCAATTGCAATGTTAATGACTTGGTAGAGCAAGAAGAGGAGAAATAGACAGGTAGCCGTCCAAGTGAGATCTAGGTGGATTCCAGAATTAGGGATGTGCCTAGCCGCTGCATGCCAGCACTGCCATCGGGAGAGAAGGTCTATTCCCAAGAAACATAGTTATGTGCTCCAGAGGCAGACACCTCTCCATTAAGGCAGCTAATGCCCTTTGCCTTTTGAAAAGCCTGTGTAAAAACCACAATTATAAAATCTCAAAACTTTTAGAAAAATGATAGATGAATAATTTTTATTGGTAGAGGATGAAAGGTGAAATGGAATCTACATAGCGTTTAAGACTTCCAGTTATTTTTTAAAAAGCCTCAGGGACATGCTGTACATCACAGGGCATATAGTCAATAAGATAATGACTGTGGTGACAAGCGATTAGCAGGCTTATGATGGATCGCTTGTTAAATGACTATGTGGTGCACCTAAAACTAATATAATATTGTATGTCAACTAAAATTAAAAATAAGTTTTTAAAAAGATATCAAAAGCACATATTGTAAAGGAGAAGTGGATATATCCAGATTTAAAATTAAAATTTTCATAAAGTAAAAGGATGAGTCACAAATTGGGAAGATATCTGCCGGCATGCGGTTAGCAAGGGATTCATACTGAGAATATATAAAGAAGCCTTTAAAATAAATGAGGAAAAGACCACAAAAAGGAGAAAAATGGGCAAAGTATATAAACTGGAAATCCACAGATGTACAAACCAAATGACTAAAACCATTTGAAGTAGGTTCAGCCTACCCAATAAATAGTTATCCACCAACACTGGATTTTTAGCCAAACCCTTGTCATCATACTTATCAAAAGAGGACATTGTCCCCAAAGCAAAGGTTTATCTTGAGGAAAAAGTGAAGGGGGTTGGATTTCTGTGGCTGAAGTACTATCCATAGAAGCAAGACCAGGCCTTAAAACATTGACTGAGAGTTCCTTGAGAGAGCCCCAATGTCTTTGAGAAAGCAAACTTCTTAAAGAAGGACTTCTCTTGTCCACGTGATACATTTGCATCGAGTGGCCTGTAGTAGAAGTATGTGTTAAGGTTCTTTGCAACAGATGCCCTCAAGAAGACTTCACTATAATTGGAACAGCTGGGCAAACTTCCTGAAACCGCTGTAAAGTATTTCGTGCTACTGTCAAAGCCTCGGTTGCAGGACTGATGCCCAGGGCTCTCTTCGTCACCGTAGACAGACTGCAGTAGTTCATGTCTTGTATCAAAGGAATGAGTTACAATTGTCAGAAAATTTATGTTGAAAAATGTTGCATGTTTTAATGTTGGTATCCACTTATTGGAAATGAGATTTACTAGTTTGTTGGTAAGGTGCTATCCTGGCAGCTTTAACTGAGGACAAAAGTGTTAGGAAGCCAGCGAAAACCAACTTTCAACTCCAGCTCTATCAGTGGCGTACCCTTCCCCAGGCAGCTCAGCAAAGTGGCTAATAATTAACTCTGATGGATTTGCGGCAAGTTACACAACCCCTCCAGGCCTCGGTTTCCTAATCTGTAAATGTGGAAAAAAGACTGGTACACTTCGGGCTTTGGGGAGGGTGCGTAAGATCAGTGCTTGGCACATCATGAGTCTGCAATCAGTGTCAGCACTCAGCTGTAATGAGAGTAATGGATGGTCAGGTTTTCAATGACAGTAATGGCTTTCGTCCATGGGGATGATTGTGCTCCTGGCTCCCAAGCTGTAGGGTGAGTGTCTTGGACTGTTTCTTCACCAGTGACCCTCATTTGCCAAGAAACCAGTCACAGCCTTGCTCACAGAGCCCCTGGTGGTCCTGGGTCTGTATTGGTTGGGAAGGGGCGGGGGGTGGGGGTGACATCACGCCAGGCCTGTGGAAAAAGGGAGGCTTTCTAGTCTCCTCCTTCCCTGCTGCACTCCGCTGCGTGTGTTACCTGCTGTTGATCCGGCTCCAGCTCCCGATGGCCTTGCGAGTGAGTGACGTCCACAGTGCCCTGTCCTCCACAGCCCTGCGCAGCTCCTGTAGACCCCTGCCTGTGGCTTCTTTGATGGACTCCGTCCACCTCATATTTGGTCTCCGTCTCCTGCCACCTTCTCTTTTTTTTTTCCCAGCACCATTATCTTTTCCAAAGCACTCTGCCTTCTCATGAGGTGCCCAAAGTAGGACAGCTTCGGTTGTGTCATTTTTGTCTCCAGCTATGTTTCAGGCTTCAGTAGCCCTAGGACCCACCTGTCCCTCTTGCTGGTGGTTCAGGGTATCCATAGAGCCTCCTCCAACGCCATATTTCAAATGAATTAATTTTCTTTCTATCAGCCAATTTCCCTATCAGCGAACTATCCAATTTTCACATTCCTACTTCGTAACTGGAAACACAAGGATATAGACAATCTTAGCCTTGGTCTCTAATGACACATCTTTTCTCTTGGTGATCTTTCCTAATTCTTCCGCTGCTGCCCTTTCCAGCCTCGGTCTTCTCTGGGTTTCTGGGCCTGCAGTCCGCATTTGCACTGTTGACTGAACCAAGCCAAAATATTTCCCAATTTCAAAGTCTTCATTGTCTATGTTAAAGTTGTGTGTTTCTGTAGTCATGCACTCCACCGCCCCTCCTCAGTTCATCCCCCCTCATCAGAGGCTTGTACCCAGTCCTGCCGGAAGTTGGGGGATGGGTTAGATGACACTCCCAGTGCCGCAACCCTGCTTTACTTTCTTCCACAACCTGTATGATGGCTCAATGTGCCACATCTTCTTTCTTACTGTCTCTCTATATCGGAATGTCTGTTGCGTCCGCTGCTGTATCCCCGGCATCTGAGCCAGGCCTGGTGAAGTGTAGGTGCTCAGTACCCATTGTTGAAGGAAATGAATCAAATTCAATGGAGTAAAATTCAACCTTGCCCAATGTCACTGGCATGGGTTGAGCTGTATCCCCCCAAATTTATATGTTGAAGCCTTAACCTCAGTATGTCAGAATCTGACTGAATTTGGAGATAAGGCCTGTAAGAGGTAATTAAGATAAACAGATCATATGCAGGGGGGATTCCTAATCCAATATGGCTGGTGTCCTTGTGAGAAGAGTAGGTGAGGACACAGGCATGCAGAGAGGGAAAGCTGTGGAAGGGAGACAGCCATTCACGAGCCAAGGAGAGAGAATCTCAGAACGAAACCAGTCCTCCTGACATCTTGATCTTGGACTTCCAGCCTCGAGAACTGAGAGGAAATAAATTTCTGTGGTTTAAACTACCCAGCCGGTGGTTCGCTGTTACGGCAGCCCTGGGGAACCAATACAGCCACCGAGTGAGGCTTCTGTAGCAGAGCTAAGGTCTGGATTTCATTAGCTTGAAGCATTAATTCTTTAATGGTCCGCCCTTTGGACAGAGTATCCTTTTTAAAAGTTGAGCAAATCCCCATGGGGTCCAAGGACTTGAAAGAGTTTGCAGAGGACCCAGTGACAGCTTCTCTCTTCCTTTGTTGGACATGTCAGGGAGCACAGTTGTACCCCAGGGCTCCCTCTCGGGGAAGTCCCTCTCTCCCCCTGGCCAGACACTTCAAATAGCTGCTTTGGGGTCCTGACAAGGTCTTGTGTAGGATTGCTTCTTGCACAGATGGGATCTCTCGTTTACTCTGGGTTTTGCTCCCCTGGAGAAGGTCATCTAACTGACCTTATTTCCTAGAAATGAGATGTCACCAGGGCTATGGACACTTTCTGTGCTCAGGGCACTGGGCTGGGCACTGGGAGGAGATGGAGGATGCAGGTGAAGCCTACAGTCTGATAGGAATAGTACAATTTACCAACCTGAAACAGTCAGAGGCACAAACACACCCGAAGCAGAATCCAGTGATCCCCACCCCAAACCGTAGGTAAAGACATGCTGCAGCAGCTCAGAGAAGAGGGCAGACTCCAAGGCTGCAGTGGAGGGAAGAGTGGCCGGGGCAGTCTCCTGTAATTGTGACACTGGGACTTGTAGTTGCAATGTAATATTGCAATAATGGGACTGGTAGTGGGGTGGGAGCGGGAGAGCACCCCAGCCCTGGAGAACAGCAGAAGCCAATGTCCAGAGGAGAGTTTGAGCCTGAGATATGTTTGTCACATCTCAGCAAAAAAGGGTTGAGACCTGGCAAGGCCAGCCACCCACTCCCACACTAGATTCCTGGGGGAAAGGAACGGACCAGAGCCCGAGCTACGTTCAGTGACTTGGTTTCTGACCACTGGCCCTTTGCCCCGGACCTCAGGTAGCCTTCTGGGGACCTAGGGGAGGTCACAAGGAGCTGTCTTTTTGTGCTGTCACATGCAGACCCCAGTCCCACCACACTAGCACCACATCCAAATCCCGGCCCTCGAGAGCTTAACACGGAGCAGCACACACAGGTAAACCGAACGGAAGGGAGTGGGCACGAAGGGGGTAAATTTTCTCATTAGAGGGTGAAGAAGCAAAAGCTACCTAGTCTCCTAGTCTAAGTCTTCCCAGGCAGGATACGGCCTCAAGTTGGCCTTTAACATAGTTATTTATGTGAGAGAGAGAGAGAACAGAGAGAGAGCAGAGAAAGAGATAGAGAAGAGACACAAGGAGAGGAGAGAGAAGCAGAGAGAGAGTAAGGAGAGAAGAGGGAGAGAGAGAATCCACATGATAACGCATAGCATGGATTTAAAAGCACCACTAATGATGTCCTTGGGTCTCTCCTAGGCGTGTGGTAGGAAGAGAACAGGAGGGCAAAGACCTTTGAGATGTCCCAGAGATGTGGCAGGCAGTGACTATGCTGGTCTTCTTGGAGTTATTATAAGGGAGGGTCGTGTGGAGAGATGATGTGATGAAAAGCGAGGCACAGGAGGTCCAATCAGGCTTGACTATTTGTCTCCACGACCAAGGACAAGCTCCACCATCCGTACCTGTCACCTCCCCTCTCCTCCCCACCAAGCACAGGTCTAGCAGAGCAGGCAGGCACTGAGCTAGGGGTTGCCTTTTTAGTCAGTGGAATTCTTTTATCCACAATTCCTTCATCCCACTACCAGGAATAAAATGGCATTACTAGCGCTACTACCAGTTCAAGTATTAGCTCAGAAGTTGCAGAGAATTTTCTCCCCTGAAACTAGTGTTGGAGGAACTCACCTACATGTGCACTTTGGATCTGCACGGGAAGACCACCCTGTGCTTTGACTCATTCGATTTTTCCTAGTGACAGCAACAGAGGCTGAGAGAGGTAAACTCCCTTTCCTAAGATTATGTAACGGTGTCCCACGGCATCAAAACAGAGGACATGTAGCAGGGGTCTCTTAATTTTTCTTTCGTAAAAGGGGTCAGAGATATAAGGAGATACAACTAAAAACAAAAGATAATGCCATTGAAATAGCTCGTAGCCATTTCAGGAGAGATCTTTCTGTGAGTCACCACCTCTATAAACTCATTTCCCAATTCTGAAACCTGTAACAAGCTCTCTGGTAGTTTATTCTTTATGGCTGTGTGGAACAGCTGAAAATGTGAATTTATTTGAGTTACTTCCCTCTTTCTAGCTGTAATCAAGCTGCAAGATATGTGTTAAAATTCCAGTCAAGAGCCTCAGGAACTTTTTTTTTTTTTTAATTCCCTTAAGCCAATTTTTCCAATGTCAAGAAAAATTTGTGATGAGATTCCAGGCTATCCTCTGTTGAGCACTTCAATTCTAATGATAGATGGTTTTACTAGATCTTAAACACTCCCCGACTTCTCTTAATTGACTGGACTTGGCTCAGTTCCTAGAACCAGCTCCTTGGTAGCCTCTGACCATGTAGATTGTTTGATATAGTGGAAGGAAGGTGATAATTTCCCTCCTTCTTGCCCACTTTGCTCCAACCTGAGTGACAGACTATGTTTCTTGTTTGAAAGGCTGATTATCAAACCCTCACATATCCTTTTATTAAAAATTAAGCTCACGCATCTTCCTGTAATATGGTGTTTCTCAATCATTTGTGTTCTTAGCTTTTACAGATTTATAAAAGTTTAGATGCACAGAGACATGTGGGCAGATGAAACACACTGGGGAAAAGGTGAAGATACCAAAAAGTGGGGAGAACAAAAAAGGGGGGAGAGAGAGAGAGCAAGAATGAAGGCATTTAGCCCCCAGACCTGCCTCCCAGCACTCCTTATTAGAAACTGCACTGGCTTTAAACTTAACACTTTTTGATTTGGGTATGACAGCCGTGGATATTTCGCCAACTATCTCTGTGGCTCTCTGACCAAGGGTGTTTGATCAAACATGGCAGCTTTAGTAAACACAGAATCTCGATATAAAAATTCTTGGGGCTTTTGCTGAAATTATCCTTCTCCAGACAGCCCTGATGGAAGATCAGTAGCTTGGTCTTCTGTGTTTAACGTGACCTTAAATAATTATTGGCATTTGCCGGGGCTGCCACAATAATTCCCAGGTCACTGTTTTATGTTCCCAGATTTCGCTCTTGATGGGGAATATCCATTTTTAAAGCATATATTTATTGAATATTGTATGTACCCAGAAATAGGAGAAGGAGGAGGAAAGACGGACCGAAAAATAAGAAAGAGCCAAGCTTGCCTTTGAGCTCCATGTTATTCAAATTGCAAGTTACAACCCATTGATAAGTATATTAATTTGGTGGGCAACAGCCAGCATTAGGAAGGAAGGAAGGAAGGAAGGAAGGAAGGAAGGAAGGAAGGAAGGAAGGAAGGAAGGAAGTAAGTTCTCCAGGTGATTCACGCGCAAATGCAAGTCACACGGGCACCTCTCCAAAGCCCAGCCTGAGCTGGATGAGGACCAGTTGTTAAAGAAATGGAGCGTGACTGACGGAACAGCTTTTAGGAGTGGAGAAGATAGTTACCAGCAGAGAGTATATGTGGAGGATGGGGCCCCTGGAGCTGCCACTTTCCTGAGGGACCCATCAGTTTCTCTGGGCCTTTGTTTCTCCTGCGGAGAACTGGAGAAGACAGTCATTGTTTCCCAATGACATGTCTCTCATTCAGTCAGCCTCTTACGGTAAAGGCGGACTTTGAAAAGCTCCCAAGGGAGGCACTGCCATGTTTTCTGTAGTGCAGGTGAGGAGAGCATCACGTAACCGAAGGGAACCAGACCAGCACTGGGAGAGGCCACAGGGACTCACCCCCACAGGCCTCAGTCCCCTCATTTGTAAAAGGAGGATAATAATCGCCGCCCTGCGCACTTGCTGCGGAGTCCCACTAAAGCCCCGGGTGCGAAGAGGCGGGCGAGCAGCAGCTCATTACCCAGGCAGTCACAGCTGTGGGCTGCGTGGGATTGGAGCGGGTCTAGCATTTTGCTACAAGTGCCTGCAAATGCAACCAAGGGTTTTAAAGGCCTTCGCAAAAATTTAAAGTTTATCTTAAATGGAGAACTAGGTAATTAAGCTCATTAGCAGAATATAATTTGCTCAGCCGGCTGAAGGTCAGTGGCTCTCATCAGCCTGTGGAGTACAAAAGGCAAGGGAGAAAGAGGTGGAGTTGGAACAGCCAGTCGATTCCTGGCCCGGCCTCTCTTTTTTGTTTTCATCGGTGTCACTGTAGAGTCTGGGGATGGTGGAAAGACAGCAGTGGAGACGTGGAGAGATAATGGCGGATGAGCAGGTCTCTGCGGATCTATGCATATGACTATGAACACAGGGAAAGAGGGGATCTGATACGTTCAGTAGAAGCCCACAGCCAGGTAGAATCTGGCCTACGAACTCTTTTCGCAGGTAAAAAGACTGGCCTTGAGGAAACGTCTCTAACGCAGGCTAAGTCATCCAGTCAATAGTTATGGATGGCCCAGACTGCCATGCCTGACCAGTCACAAAACGTAACACAGACGAAAACACGCCTCCTGCTTTCAAGGAGTAGATCTAATTATATCGGTTCCTCTCTTGAAGCCCTCAATGACTTCCATGATTTAGAAGATGACAGCTGAGTAGAAATATAAGTAGTAACCAGCAGTTAGGAGCGAGGGAGGGGAACAGGAGGATCATTGAGAATGTTTCGGGCAGTGAAACTCTTCTGTATATTACCGTATTGGTGGATACATGTCCTTATAGATTTGTTCAAACCCATAGAAATGCAACGCCAAGAGTGAATTCTAAAGTAAACTAGGGGCTTTGGATGATAGTTTGTCAGTGTAGAGTCATGAATTGCAACAAGTGCACCGCTCTGGTGGGAGCGTGTGAATAAGGGGCAAGGCTGTGTGTGTGAGGGGATAGGGGATATCTCTGGGGATGTCCCAGTCCCTTTCTCTCAATTTTTCTGTGATCCTAAAACTGGTCTTAAAAAAATAAAGCCTATTAAAAAAATAATAAAGAACAAAGAAAGATGCCCACTCTCACCAGTTTTATTCAGGACAGCACTTGCAAGTCCACGCTAGAGCAATTAGGCAAGAAAAAGAAATAAAAAGCATCCAAATCAGGAGAGAAGAAGTGGAATTGTCTCTGTTTGCAGACGACGTGATATTATACAGAGAAAATGCTAAAGACTCCACCTTCTTAAGAATACCAAGAGGGAAGGGTATCAGTTACGGGCATATTAGTTTCATGATAAACAGCCACTGGGCTGAGTTTTCAGGAGATTGAATTTTCTGGAGCAAGCTGTCTTCAGGGGCACCAGAAAAGCTTCTCTCGGGATTAGGCAGGGAGCCCAGGAATCCTGGCCCACAGAGCCCAGCTGTGGCCCTCAGCGCCATCCAGGTGGGTGCTTCGACCTTGGCCACAGGCGCCAGAGTCTAAAAGCCTTCCCCGCATGCGATCCGCAGAATGCCAGGAATTATACAGGAAAAAAATAGCCCATGTTTAAGAAACTCTTATGTAAACAAATTCCATAAACTTTCGTACTGTAGAACTTAGATTTTTTAACATATTGATGTGTCTTATTAACTTCAAAGAGGACAATAGGGCAGTATTTCCCAAATTTATTAGGCTACAAAACCTTACATTTTATAAAGCACTTCATGGAACTTCTGTTGTGCAAAATATTTTGGAAAACATTGAATCTAAGAGAGGGAATCTAACGCTCACCAGTTACCTCTCCCGTTAAGTTTGCATTTTTATCATAAGCATGTGAGCAATAGCTAGAGTATGGAGACAATGGAGCCTCCCTTTCAGTAACAAAGGGAATGTGAATGACTAATTTTTACATTTCAAATGTCTTGCCTGGCTTTATTATATTTTTCCTTCTTACAAATGCCAAAAATGATGAAACAGATGATGGCCTAATCTTTCTGATCCAGTTGCATTACTGGGGTCCAGGCTGACTTTGCACCACTCAAGAAAAACACACACTTCCCAGAGTGTGCTTCTCGGTGGGGAGAGATGTTTGTTTGTAAAGCCCCCTGTGAATTTTCAAACAGCGAGGACCTGAGCTATGACTGTCAACTACAATTCTTTGGGGATCCAGTTCTTCTCTTATTCTGTTGGCTTCTCACTTACCTGGAAGACCTGAACCAAATGCAAGGTGAGAATGTGCCATGCATTTGGATGCATTAATAAATGATATTTTAGACACTCAGCCACCCCCCATTCAACTACCATCTACAGAAAACCGTCTGTGATCAATATTGTTGCAGAGGGATAGAAAGATGGTCTTGCCCACATATGAAGAAAAGTAGATATACAAGTGTTCAGTCCACTGGCTGTTTTAAAGTCTTAGATCTGCCTCTGATTCCTCCCTACATCAGAGACAGCCAGTTCCCCATAAAAATAAAAAATGAGCTTCTGACACTTTTATAACATTTATAGCCACTTTCTCGAACCACCACACATACCGCTTTCAGCTTCGTTCCAATTGTTTATATTCTGACCCCCGCCCGGTCTTCCCTTTCTCAACCTTGCCTCACAGCTGAGACCTAAATGAGGATCGCAGGTCCCCAGCATTGGCCCTTCCCCATTCCCCTCGGCCGTGATCTGAACAGTCTCGGGTCTGCGGCTCCTCCCACTCCCACTTTCCGGCCCTGCTGACTTGGAGGGGCTCTTACCCCACTGCCCGCTCCCTAAAAGGAAGCCTACAGACTGATGCCCAGCCCCACCCCCCAACCCCACTAACACAGAGCCTGCAGTTCGCCCTGCCTGTGAGGGAGCCGATTGGCAAAAAGCCTGTGAATGTCTGCACTGTTGGCCTCCTCCGCCCCCACCAACAGCGCGCCGTTTATCTCCAGGTTGAATGGTGGAATACAGGAAATACTCTCCGAAGAAATCAAGCCAATCTGCTGAGAAGGGCCTAGAGTTCCCAGAGTGGAAGCTGATGCCCGAGAATAGGGCCCTCCTTGTTTTGGCATTGGTCAGAGAAGGGATTCAAGTTTCTCGGAGAAATGGTTCGAACCCAGACTTCCACAGCTCACAATACACCCTGAGGGGAAGCCCACGCTGTGTCATGCCCTGCGCCCCGGCCCAGCCAGGTTGTCAGGAGTCTCAGGACGGACAAAGGCCAGAAAAGGCAGAAGTGACTAACCCGTGGGAGCCATCTATAGCAACCAAATGAATTTTCCTTTTTCATTCTTAAATATGAATGGACAACTTGAGGATCAATAGCCATGGAGGGAAAGAAGCAGCAAACAAGGAAAGGGTGATTGTGCCTGTGTGAGGATGGCTGTTTAAGTCAGCACTTTCTTCTTCTTTCTAGAAAACATCATCCAAACATAGCAGAAGCAGCCCTGGCGTGGTGGCTCAGTTGGTTGGAGCATCTTCCCATGCACAAAAATGTGGCAGGTTTGATTCCCGGTCAGGGCACATGCCTGGGTTATGGGTTTGGTCCCTCTCAGGCTGTGGTGTGTATGGGAGGCAACTGATGCATGGTTCTCTCTTGCATCAGTGTTTCTCTCTCCCTTCTTCTCTCTCTAAAAATCAATGAGCATGCCGAAGTAACAAAAGAAAAATGTTTAGGTCCAACAAATGGCATTTTTGATGGAAAAAAAAAAATAACAATAGTAATAGCTAACATTTCTATAACAATTACTATGTACAAGTACTGTTTTAAAAACTTTACTTACGTAACTCATTTAACCCTGCACTAAATGGTAGATACAACTATTATACCAAGTTTTCCAAAGAGGCTACTGAGCCACGAAAAGCTAAGTAATCGGTACAAAGTCACAGAGATAACAAATTCAGAACCAGAATTACAATGAGATTTGATTGCCGAGTTCACGGTCTTGAAGTCCATACACGGTTACTATCCTCCAAGGTAGCATATGCATATTGCGAAGTCTGTGCAGAGCCTGGTAGGAGCAGGTTGCATCACGCAGAAGGCGGAAGTGAAGAAAAGAAATAGGGAAATACAGGACAGGGCTTGGTAGGGGCATATCTCAGAAAGCACCGGCAAACATCCACCATGAGAAGTAAAGTGCACACACAGAAATGCAAAATATATCTATAATCTTCAACAATTAACATGGGTTCTAAAGTAAACAGATCTGGTGGCAGAAGCTCTTCCATATATGATTGGTTTAGATGCAGAGGATATTGGGGGACAATCCATACATGCAAGGGAGAGATCTGTCCCTGTAGCACTAGGGAGACTTTGGGTCGTGAAGAAGAGCTAGTCTGGGTGACTTACAACTCCCCCTACCCACTCCACTCACAGAGACCTAATGCTGTCTTCAGGGAAACTAAACTTATTAAAAGACAAAAACTAAACAAGAACTTACAAAGTACAGAAACAAAAATATCCAAGAGTAATTGCAGCAAAATTTGATAAGAAATAAACAACCCTCACTAAAAAAATGATTGCTGTGAAGCAGATGAAAGTTGTGAATAAGCATTTCTCCAGGAATTAAAAATAATTCATTGAAGCGATTGTCTGTGTGAAGCAAGGTTACAGAGTAAAAATGTAAGAACTCAGGGAGGAGACGTGGTAGGGCAACAGGAGCAAATAAAATAGGAGCTATCTGAATTCAGGGAAAAGTGTTAGGTTGAAATATATGAAATTTTGGTACTTAAAAATGGTCAAACTTTGGCTTTTTCACATGGTTAGCATAATGGAAAGTGGAAAAAGATTAAATAAAAGCAAACTATCTCAAAAATAAAAATAAAATTGAAAAAGTATCAAACATTATCTAGACCATAGAAAAATATTAAAGGATAAAAAAAAAATCAACAAAATGAGATGGAAATAAAAGACAAGAAGAAACAAAGAAAACAATAATATATACAAAAGAGATAGAAAAGAAATCCAATAATTTACATAATTGCAGACCCACAGAAGAAAACCAAAAAAACAAAGAACAGACAAATATTTAAAGATATAATGAGGCTAAAAATTATAATATTAAAATAAAAAATCCTTAAGTCTATTTAGAGATGAATATCAATGGTTGCCAGAGAAACTTGATCAAAGATAATCAACACTGAGTCACTCTAGTAAAGTTTTGGACTTAAAGATTAAGACTCTGTCAGTCAGCAAAACAAAAAGATTACATCACTTTTAAGTAGGTAAAATTAAGAATAACTCCACATTTCTTCTCAGCAACATAAAATGCCAGAAGATAAAAGAGAACATTTATATCATACACAAAAAAGAAAGCGTGACTCAAAAGTTTTATATCCAGCTAAACTATGTTTAGCCACAGAAAACCAATCTTGAGCAAGCAAACCCGTCCTTAGAAAACTACTAGAAATGAACTTTGGCCAAGTGAGTGATAACTTAGGACACTACAGTAAAATGATGTGCTGTGAGAATTAAATAAATTTACCTATATAATCAAGATAAAATCAAAGATGGGAATTACAGTGACAAGCCAGAATGTAAATAGTATTGGTCTGACAATGTAAAAATGGCTCAGCTAATACAATTAGAAGGGGAGGAATAAAAGAAAATGGCAGGCAAACTAATTGTTTGATTGAAAGAGGTAGTTAAATTTTCTGTAATAGCTGGGTATCAAAGTATATCGTTTAACAGGATAAAGGTAGATATTAAAAAGATAATATTATGAACTCATAGCAGGTGATAGTGGAGAAAGAAAGGGATAAGAAAAGGAAATATATTGATTTTGTCAGTGCTCCTGAGGAACTACAAAACAGAGGACCGAAGTTATAATTATAAAAGTAATCACTACTGTATAACACAAAGGTTTTTAAACATCAGAGCAACAATATTCCTGTTTCAATTCCTTTTTTTCTAACTAAACAAAACAAAATTACTATTGTTCAGGGAATCTAGCTTCCTCCATATGACCACATGTTGCCCTAGTTCCAAACGATACAGAATTTATACCAGGACTGGAATGTTACAAGAAACAGACCCTGCAGCCAGGCTGAATGGAGGAGAGGAAGGTGGGAAGGTGGGAGGACCCCAGCGTTCCTCATGGGGACCTTGGTGATTCTTGTTAGATAGTGGTAAGCAGTCAGATTGTCACCTGCCAGGTGCTTACAGAGGCCGCAGTATCAGGGAAAATGCTGGAAATTCAGAATGTTGGCATCTCTTATTTCTTGCAGCCTTCTGTCAGGTTATACATGAATGGGATCAGTTCAGACTAAAGGTGACCGATCTGAAAACAGAGAGGCAAAAAAAGAGGGTTTTGCTAAGAGAGGTACCTTCTGTCTCTCTGTCTATACCCTGAGATCTAAATTGATTGAGTCCCATAACTTGAAGCCTTTCAGGGTTGAAAAAGCAGAATTCTTTACTTTTAGATAAAGGCGGTGGGAGCAGAGGCAGAGGCAGGAGATTGGGCAGGAGATAAGATCGAGCCAAACTATAATCTGGATCCCCAGGCGTCTCCCAGCACCTCCTGCCCAGCATTCTCCCCTAGACAAAGGAGACACTCAGGCTTATTGTGAAGATGCTGGCTGGGAAAAATCAGATTATGGGTGGTATCTCCCTGCCAACCTATTGTTTCAAATTGCCTCAAGGCAGAAGTCATTGAACTGAAGGCCAGGGTGATGGACAGAACCCAGAGGCCAGATGGGGGCTAGGAATTCTCAGACTCAAGGACTATGACTAGACAAGATCTTTTCCCTATGGAATTGCCTGGGCACAAACTGATTAGAAGTCAGCCTAGTTTCTGAAAGATATTTATTATTGGTCGTTTTACACAGAAGGCAATACCCAGGCCCCAAACTCGTGCTAATAGGAAGTGAGCTGCTCAGTTTCCGTAGTGTCCCCACAAAGAGTATTCTTCTGAGAGTCCTTCTCTGTTTTGGCTTTGAAGGACGTTGGACAGTAGGGATTCTCCAAAGAGCAGGACCTGGAGCTGTCTCACACCACTGGTCTCTTCCTCAGCCAGGTCCCTTCCTCTGTGGCCCAGTGACCACTGGGAGCTGTTTCCCATCCTTCCCATGCCCAAACGACAGGTTTAATGGCAGCTGTTTGGTTTCTTCTGAACCACTGAGTGTTGGGTGGCGGGTGCTAGGAACTCATCCTTTACGAAACGAAATCCTGCCGTAAGGAGCTGGTCATCTCCATGGGAAGGCAGACGTGTAAAGGGCCTTTGCCATACTTCACACGCAGTGTGAACTGAAAGCTCAGCAGGAGAGGGCGTACGAGGCGTCAGTGAAGGCTTCTAGAATAACACGAATCCTCGCTTCAGATCTGAAGGATGAACAGGCGTTAGTCAGAAAGGAGGCTGGAGTCAAGAGCCAGGAGGGTGGAGGCAGTCTTAGAAAGCCCCCCCCAGTTGATGAGAATGGACTGACAGGAGACAAGAAGGGAGGGAGGTCTTGAATGCCAAACTTCAGCTTTTTATCCTTATTGGCCTTTGTTGGCTTAACCTAATATCCTTGCTAAGCCCCTCAGGCCTTTGGTCGTCCCAGGGCTAGAGCCTCAGGGAAAGTGAAAGCAAAGCTCCCGGACAGATGCCCAGGCCCCTTCGGTGACTCTCGTCCTTGAGCCTTCCTGCCCCCTCAGGAAAGCTCTCCAGCCAGAAGGTCAGAGTCTCCTGCTTGCGGAAGATTCATGGCGATAAAGACTGGAGGCCCGATAAGCTTCCTTCCTCACACCTGTAATGAAACAGCCCCCAACACTCCTTCCCCCGTGGCTTTCAACGCCCAGCTACATCCCAGCCTAACATCTCCACTAACGAAACACTACAAGGAAACACAGTTTCCCTAGGGCCATTTTGTTCCCTGGATCTTTTCCATCAGTAGAACACAGAGCAATTTAATTTGGGCTCCTGGGTCAACCACACTGTTTAGCTAGTGCTTCAGGGGCAGAGGCTCTTCTCCGAGACAGTGATTTCAACTAAAAGGAGGCGTATCTTTGAAAAACTGGCTACCCAGAGAGCAGCAGAAGTTTCTATAAGATGGAATCTAATAGAAAATGCAGCTTGAAATATTTATAAAATCTTTTTTAAGGGCACTTACCAATGCACAAAGGAAGTTTTGCTTCAAAACTCAAAAGGATTAATTCACAAAAGTATTTGGGAGAAGGAACTGGCTATCAGCACATGGGATTTCACATCTGCTGGCAGCCACCCACCCTGTAGGCACAGGAAGGTTGTCCTCCACGTTGACTCTCTGCTTGAGCGGGAAGTGCTTACTGAAAATGCACCCCTGTTTTCATACAGGGTTAACAGTCAGGCCCTGCTCTTTAGGGGGTCTCTGTCCTGCTGGTCACAGGAGGGGCTCCTATTCATAGTCATTCGACTTGGAGACCCCCTCACCCAGCATCTCTCAAAAGATGTTCTCTGGGTGATCTGCACCGAAGTGCTCTAGAGGTCAGTTTAAAAGGTTGCCTCCTGGGTCGTGCTACAAAACTATGGCAACAGAACCCTGTGACCTGGGATATGAAGTGGCTTTTCGGCAGCTCCCCAGCAATTCCCAACTGCAAAGGAATCTGAGAACTGCCTCTGCTCTAGTATACAGTGTGCAAAGGAGAAAACCAAAGCTCTAAGTTAGGTTCTCGTCTTATGCTGAACATCACTGCACAGACCCAGTAAATGCAACCCTGAGTTTAATGGAATGGGATGCAGTTCAGCTGCGTTATCGTGCAGCCCAGTGGGAGACCCCGGACCTCCAAATACCCCGTGCGGAGCAGAGCCAAGAGGCGGAAATCCACTTCCTGGCAGCATCAGGTATATCTTTGCCCTGCAGCCAGTCAGCTGGGCCTGTGAACCCCTCCCCCTCAGGGCTAGTCCTGGGGCTGAGGGTAGAGGGTGCTGAAGAAGCACTTAAGCCATAAGAGAGGCAAAAAAGAAGGGGCCTTTCGGGGATACAGGGATATTGATCAGTCCTCTGTTCCAGCCCCTATGCAGAGACAGAGGTTGGCCAAGCTGTACCCCTAAAATCCAGACAGAGGAAGGAAAGGAGCTCCAAGTTGGTGGGGCAGCCCTTCCTCTGGCTGCTGGCAGAAATCTAGAAGAGGAAGGTAAGCATTCAATACGGGATCTTCAACACACAAGGCAGCATTTCCTTGTGATGTTATTTGGACTCGCCTGCAAGGTAATGAAGCCACTGTTGTCCCCTTCCCCCTAGCCTGCTTGTTCTCTCTCTCTCGCTCTCTCTCGCGCTCTCTCTCTCCTCTTCCCCCAAAATGAAAAAAAAAAGAAGAAAAGCGTTAGTTAGAGGGCCAGTAGACTAGAGTCCTGGGGAAATTCCCAGCTTTCTGAAAGTGTATTTTCTCTAAGAGGCCGGGAGGCCCACTGCAGAGCAGATGGCGAAACTGTTGCGGTGCCTGGATTACTGAGTGTGCAGAGTGGGGTTGTGTGGGCATCAGAACAGAGCAGAGAGGCAAGGGGCTGCCAAGGAGGCTCTTCCTACTTCACAGTTATGCCTGGGGCTGGGTCCTGAATCAACAGGATTGCATATAATACATGCAGGCTTTCAAGAAAGACAGAAGGGAGAGCGAGATGGTGAGTTTAGGACAGTTTGATCTGAGGGGCGGTTGGGATAGCTCTCTTAGGAAAAGGGCAGCATCACAGCCTGGCCACCTTCACCGGTCAGGTCTGGCAACTTGCCTGCTTCCCAGAAAGTTCTGGGAACACAGGCAGCTAAGTTATTCCTGCCTGCTTGCTCCTTATCTGAGGTAGGTAAAACTGATTTACCTCTGGGCACGTTAGCAGCACCTCCCAGGAGGCTCCCAGCGGTGGAGACCCTGCATCACAGAATCAGAGATAGTCTGAGGAGGGTGGGCAGTGAGGAAGAAGTAGTTTTATTAGACCGATAAAATAGTATTTATGACACCTGGGCGCCTGAGGCCTGTCCCAAATTGGATGAAGCCAAGACTACTAGAGGTGACCTTGACTGGAGCTTGGAGAGGGGGAAGTGGGAGGGAACAGGCAGTCATGCTTAGGCGGAGGAAGAACTACTTCCTCTCTGACCTTGGCCTCCACATTCCACAGGAAGGCCTCCAAAAGGGTGGGAACGGGCAAAACATTTCTTAGAGGCAACAAGCGCTGGCTTTCCCTGGGAGAAACTGAAGAAAGGGGGAAGCTCATTAAGTGAAAACTGAGGAAGCTTAGGGCCACACACTGGCCGAGAGTAATCTGGGGGGATGGCCATCAGTCATCATAAGCTAGTGGGTCTTCTGCCCTCCCCCCAAGGACACACAGGACAGGCTCTGAAGGCCACTGTGTCCCAGGGACTCCCTTCCAACCTGAGAAGAAGGAGGGAAATAGAGTCAGGACTAAAGAACTCAGACAGCCGTATTCTAGGGTGAACCAGTCCAAAGACACCTATCTCTCTGTGTGAGAACTGTGGGTCCGGGGAAGAAAGATTCATTTGATGTGAACCCCGAGAAAGAATTTCCCTGCTGAGATGGTCAAGCAAAGGCCTAGAGTTTATGAACAGCAAGAGTCTAGCAGCCATGTGCTGACAGGGGCTTCTCATGTATTCGTATTCGGTGTGAGGGGAAGACCCCCAGAATGGGCTCTAGGCTAGCCCGCATGGTGCCCTGACAGTTCACACCTCCGCGTCAACCCCTGCAGGGAAGACCTGGTTTTGTTTTTCTACAATGAAGTGAGACCTCCCCTGTCCAATCAGAAGTACACAAACTGTATCCTCCTTTGTATCTACACTGACCAATCAGAACTGCACCATTTGGATACTTCATTTACCTATAATGGACCTAATTGGGAACCTGGGCAGGAACTTCCCTTTGTCTCGGTGGAACACAATTTAGGTTGCGACCTGAATCTGTCTCCCAGGCTGCAGCTCCTTTGGTTCAGGTAAATGATTTCTATTCCTTATTAGAGTTTAAAATTAATTTTCATTTACAGAATTCACAATTCAAGAGTTTACCATTCATTTGTCAATAACCATGGCTGTGTTATGAACTTTCTTACTATAATTTTCAGTTTTTCATACGTTTATGCTTTGTCTGTCCTGCTAAATTGTCAAGTTCTTGAGATCAGACACCCTCTAGTACATTTCTTTTCACTCCCCATCATTCCAACCATCCACCTACCTACCCTGGGGTGGCATTTTCTTCTATGGTTCTCACTACTAGAAATGCAAAGGAAAATGGGGCTCAGTCCCTAACTTCGATGAATTTACAGTGTTACATAATATGTATGTACATATATGTAGTATTGTATATAACTCAACAGAGTGCCAGTTGTTACGAAGGAAGCATGGGAGTGGTAGCTAGGAAGAGCTCAAACACTAGGATAGAATGAACCAGGGGTGTAAGACCCAACTTTGCCACTTACTAGCAATGAGACCTCCTGGGGGTTATTTAAGCCTCTGTATAATAGAGAACCAACAGAACCTCCCTCACAGAGACAAGTTGAGATTCAATGATAGAATGCATGTCGTGAGCTCTAGCACAGTATCTGGCACGGATAAGCGCTCTAAATCATGAGCAAAAAGAGAAATAAAAAAGGAAGTTCATGACATGACGCCAAGACATCCATTTCTGAGTCTGCAAACAAAAATGATTTAACAAACAACTATTTCCCCGGGGCATTTTCAGATTCTCGGAGCGACGCTCGCCTGGGTGAGTGGCCAGGAATCTAACACAGGTGAGGAGGCCAGGGACTTGCTTTGGAGCTGCACTGACCTCAGGTTCCAACTCAGGAGTTCTTTCTCAGCTGGAACCAACAAGGAACTAAAGCCACTCGCAGTCCCTCACGTGTGCATGCAAACGCTTTCTGGTCACCAAAGAAGGTCTGCAAGAAGGCCACTGAAATGTATGGGCGTCCTCCAGATGGCATATTGTCCTAAGCTGATCTCACCTCTTTATCAGGTTTGGCCTGGTAAATGGCTGAAACTGGGGAGGGGGGCGGGTACTAGATGAGCAATTGCGGCCTCAGATGGTAGGCGCTCGCCAGCCCTACCCCGCTCTCACACCGGCTTCCACTCAGGGATGGTGCTCAAACCACCCTTGTGCATGGCCTCAATGCCAGCGGAAGATGAAGAGATATCTTACATCTTCTTATCTCACCCAGAGGCTACACCTTCTCTCACCTGGTAAGGGATGCTCAGCTAACGAGGATCTCCAGTGACAAGTTTGCCATAAACCAATCCCGGGAGCATCCACACACTCTGTTCCCAATTTGCCATTAACCTGCTCATAAAGCAAAGAATTCACACAGTGGCGGCCACACATAAAAGCTGACTCTAACAAGTATTCTCAACTATTATTGTGTATATTATATATTTGACATTAGTCCAAGTAATCTCTTACATTGGAATGGCATTTTTGAGTTTGGAAAGGACTTTCATATACAGTACCTCACTGGATAACCATAATAAGCTTAAAAGGTAAGTTTGTTGTTTTAAGTTTTATCCTACAGATTTAAAAAAAATAATAATTTCCATAAAAGAAGGTTATCTATTCAAGACCATTCAGCTTCTGGTGGAGACAAGAGTCACACCAGATGTTCTGATCACAAAGCCTGTGTTCTTTGCACTGCACAAGTAAGAGAAAAGAAGAGAATGCCCCTGTCCTCATACTGCTTGTAATAGAGGAGGGGAAAACTCAAGCATGTAATATTAGCATTTTGATCCAGGGCAAAAGGGAAGTGGGCCATATACGGGAACATGCAAGCAAGGAGTAAGAGGAGGATTTGAAAGACTATAGGGGTGGTGGTGTTGTATTAGTCGAAGCTCTGTGTTTTCATACAGGTGACCAAAAAAAAAACAAAATAAAAAGAAACCCCCAACTGAAACCAGCATCTGGAATGGGCTCAAACTGGTTCCAAGCATGGCGGGACCCCTCAACCTGAGCAATGTCTTCGAGCTTTGCCTCCCTTGGGGCCCCTCTTGGCTTTGTGTTTCTCTTCGTCAGCTTCATTCGCAGGCAGGCATCTCTGAGTGGTGGCCCTGCAACTCCAAGCTCCCGTTCCATCGCTTTAGAAATCTCAGCGGAAAGGGTTTCTTCCTAGACAGCCCTGGCAGAAGGCCTGGGTTTGCATTTCACGATGCTGCCTTTGGTCACATGTTCCTCTCTCAACCAATGGCTATGGCCAGAAGGATGCACTGTTCATATTGGCCGGCTCTGATCAAGTGCTCACCCACAGAGCTGAGGGATGAGGTCAGTCCCGCCAAAATCACCTGAGCTAAGGGGTGGGATGCTTCCTCAAGGGAAAAATGGGGTGCTCTAACCCAGGCAAAAATCATCGTAGGGGCTGAGCAGAGGCACCCCCGAAGGTTCCTAGGTAGGTGTTTCAGTGATGAAAGCGACACAGCGTGAGGCAGTGAGGAAGACCCAGGAGGGGCAGTCACGAAGTCCTTGTTCTAATTCCAGCTCTTTCTGTAACTACTGATGTGACTTTGAACAAGTCATTGAGCCGCTCTGGGCCTCCGTTCCTCAAACGAAACAGGGAATAATAATTTAAATAATAGTAATAACAAAAAACCCCGGGGTTGCTGTGAGGTTCATGATATGATCCAATTGGATGAGATCATAGACATGAAAGCCTTTTGAAATGCTAAGTGAAAAAGATTTATAAATATCAGAGTGAATTTGAGGCAAGGGACTAACATCAGCAGAGACAGGAGACAGGAGTCAGTAGTATGCGTACAGGAATAATAAGCAGATCAGGCTGCTCGGACAGAAAAGCCAGGGCGGTGAACGCAAAACCTTATGTACAGGGACCCCACACACGTCAAGGCTGGCACTTGGTATCAGTAAGTCAGTTTTTTCCTTCTTCGGACAGTCCTAGGAAGAGGGCTCTTTCTTATGACTTTAAGTTGGTGCCTAGAAAGGAGCCCCAGGTAATTCCAGTTAGGGAGGACTTCCCCATGTGCAGCCAGCTTTCACAGGTTGGGGCTGTAGAGGCTGGCACTGCCCCTGGCCCGCGTTTGATTTCCGGGAGGCCCCTTCCCCTGCCCACCACCGAAGGAATCACAGCAACAGGTGGGGAATGGAGCATTGGGAAGGGCCAGGCCAAGGGCCCTAGAGGGTGGGGGGGAGGGGAGGGCAGTGAGGAGAATTAGAAAGTAGCAGGTGGAACTTGGACAGTTATAGCTCTTACATGTGACCAGCCCTGATTAAGGAAAATCACTTTTGTTTACTAACCAGTTTGCTGGGCCCTTCTAAGCCCAGCTAAGTTGCTGGCTTCTGCCGGCTGACTTTTTCTCAGTCCACGAGGACTAGGTGAGGGTGCTGGGCAGGGGTGGGGAGATGGATGAACATTTCCAGACTCCTGTATATTGTGGAAAGAGCACTGGCCTGGGGACCTTGAGGTATGGATTTGTCATAACAGTGAGGGGTTGGGGGTGGGGTGACGCTGGTCGGCCTGTTCATCTCTGACATCCTTAGGATAAATACAGGACAATGGAGAACAATGCTTACCCAAAAAAACGAAAGGGTAGGAGACTCCGTTCCTGGCCTAGCTCAGAGTCGAACTCGACAGCCTCCTGACCTTATGACCCAGGCCTACTCCAGTGAAGTCTCCAGAGGGAAATAAGAATGAAGAGAAGTAGCTGCTAACTTGTTTGAAGCACTTAACAATTTACAAAGCGATTTCAAATAATTTACCTTATTCAATATTCCCCGTGATACGGGCAGACAGCTTTCATTACAGAAGCTGTTCAGAACGGTTGTGTCATTGTTTGAGATTCCGTCGGCGGATACAAACAACCGCCAAGAGCGGAATGCTCACGTTCAGTACTAAGAAGTCTGAAACCCTGGAAGGCTGGCCCATTTTGCTCTGTCCTGGCGAGCCTGTTCGGGTCTTCTGGCTCAACCTAAGGAGCCTTTGGTATGGTTAATGGATGCAGGGTAAGGAGTCTGAAGGTGTGTGTTATAATTTCGGAGCTGCCCGATTTATAATTGCTCAGGTGACTTTCTCCGGCTTTTCATTCCTCCATCTGCAAAAGTGGGGGGGGTGGCATCGCCCACCCAGCACAGCCCACAGAGGCCCGGAAGCCTCGGCAGTGGAGTGTTGCCAGAGCTCGGAGAGTTTCCTGTGCTGTTCGTGCAGGTAAGTGAGGTTTCCCAGTTCTGGTTACTCTACCCTCCTGCCCTTAACAGTGGGTGCTCCCCTTGGCCCCGAGCTGAGGGAGGGGACTATGTCCGTCTCTGATCTACGCTGCCTCCTGCCATTCATTTGCTCAGGAGCCCTCTGGAGTAGACTGTTTTCACTGACTCTGCCCTGGGCAGGCTGCCCGGGGACCCGTTTTGCTGGAAGGATGAGCCTGGGGGGGAAGAGCAGCTCCACAGGTGAGCAAAAGAGACAGTCAGCTCCGAGCCTTTAAAATGTAAAACGTTCTCTGGGGAGTGTGCGAAGACCTGATTTGTGAGAGATCAAAGTCGGGACAGACCGCACAGCTCTTCCGAAATCAAAGGCTCCTTGCTCTTAGGAGCAGACAGCAAAGATTCCCCCTACAAGAAGAGCCAAGCATAACAATGGAGGGTGAGAGGCTGCCCCCCCTCCTCCAGGCTAGAAGGGAGCCTGGCTGCGTTTGCAAACATCTGCACCTGGGCTGCACCTGCCAGGCGAGGACTGACCTGGAAGCAGCAGAGTGCACCTGCTCTTCTGATGGTCCCACTAAATCCTGCCTCTGCTTCCTGCCCTCCTGCCTGTGGGCTGGCTCTGGGACGGGGCAAGGAGAGCAGCTTCCAGTTCCAGCCCTTCTAGCTCACTCCCTCTGTGACCTTGGGCCGGTCCCCTCGCTGAGCCAGGCTTACCCAGCGCCACTGTGGATTCAAACCTTCTGTCCTGTTCGCTCTCCGGAAACTGAGGGGCTCCGTCAGGACAATGGATGAGGCCCTGCTCTGTGGTCAGGAGTGAGCCATTCGTGCGTAATTGTCAGTGACTTTGAAAGGAGAGCACACAGGAGGAGAGAAAAAGCCCAGTCCTTCCACAGCACTCAGTTCCAGCCGGATGTGCTGATTCCAGAAAATTGAAGCTAGCAGGAGCGATGGTTCTCAGCATTTTGACCCCAGTCCCCACCCATACAGGAATCTTTAAGCCCACCCATCCTAGTAGCAAAGGATGAGGCACCCCTCTTCTCCCTCAAGGCTTGCCAGGGTGCCCTTGATTCCCACCCTCTTCCCTGTCTTCAAGACCTTGCTTCATTGGTCAGATTCAAGCTCTTCCTTCTACAGGTCAGCCTTCCTTTCAGTCTGTGAACAAACTCAACACATCCCATCCTATAAAATCAGCAGACTAAAACTTTGCTCCATACCCCTTTTGGGCCATGGCCCAGTTTCTTTCCTCCCTTTGTCTTTCACATCTTAAAAGACTCTGGGCTCCACTTCTGTACCTCTCTCTTTCTCAAACTAATTTCAACCTGGCTGCAGCCTTTACTGTGCTACTGAAACTTCTCTTCCCACAGCCACTGGAAAACCGTAATTGCCAAATTTAAATCTTTATCATATCTCTTCACTGAAGCTGACCTACTGACAATGCCATTCTTCTTAAAAACGTAGATTATCTTCACGTCTGTGCCTGCACACTCCTTTGGCCTTCCTTGTATCTCTCCCACCTGTTAATCCTTCATGTTCGGTGTAGGGACCTCTTTCTGTACCCACCCATGAAATAGAGGCATTCTAGAGTTTGTTCTAGAGTCTCATCTTCTAACCTTACCTGCTCTGAATGTTTTAACTAATAATTAGTAACACCAAAATCAGTATTTACAGTCCCAAACTTTCCCCCAAGCTTCAAAACAGTGGGCTAGATATTTTTACCTGGGTGGGCCACTCAGCATATCCAATTATAGTCATCATCTCAGCCCTAAACAGCATTTCTTTTCACCATTTCCAATCTCAGTTGCTGGCATGTCCATCCACTGGGTCACCAGGCCAGAAACTTGAGAACGTCTGTTCCTTCACACAAATGCCCTAGAACTTAAGTCCTGTCAGTTGTACGTTCTAAAAAAATTTCAGGCTCTGTCTCATTCTACCTTCCTCCTGCAGTTCTAGTTTGGGTCCTTATCCCCTTTCCCATAAACACAAAACAACCTTCCAGCTGATCTCCCTGCCTCTAATCTTATTCCTCTCAAATCCATCTTCTAGAGAGCCACACCCCCACCCTCCGCCAAAAAAAACCCTATTTACATGCAGACCCGATCCTGACATTTACCTAGTTGAAATCTTTCATTATCTTGTCATAATCCCATTCTCTTATATACGACTCAGTCTCATTTCTTACAGTTTTCTTTCTTGTACTTCCACTGGCCTTCACTCATTCTAACCTCTAGATCTAGACGGTTTCTATCACGATGGTAGAAATTGGATATCAGCAACACCAGGGAGAGTCTGGAGGTAGGTTATACTCGGGAAAACTCAGGAACCTGCCCAAAGTCCAGGTTATGCGTTTCTTTCTCTTCGGTTTCTATTTACTTCTTTAAAACAGAAAAATAGAATGTTCATTTTCTAAGGTGCAATATTTCTTATCCCGTCAGCACCCCCTGTGTGGCACAGAGGAAAGAAAAATGCCTCGCTGTCTCTTGGCAGGAATATATTCCTAGGGAACCAGTCAGCTTCCCCCTGCTGGGCTGAGCGGGGCAGGTCTCCAAACTCACGATTGTTCGCCTAATCGGCACCTAGTTCACCAGGAGCTACGGATCAGTCTCTATGCGAGGGGACAACACAACACACAGGATTAGTGTCTCCAGCCTCTCCTCTGACTTGGTTCATGAAGTCTTTTTCCCCTCCTACCTTTTAAGGCTGAGGTGGGGCAAGGGCCATGGGTAGACTTTAGGGTAAAAATCTCAAGAGGAGTTGTGTACGTGGGAGGAAGTGATTGAAAAAAAAAGTGAGGAGGGCAGAGATAAATTAGTCTGATCAATGTATTGATCTATTAATTTAACAAAAATGTATTGTGCATTTAGCATGTGTCAGTCATTATCTTAGAGGTTGGGGATACCATAATGAATGAGAAAGACAAAATGTTTGGAAAGACAGTAGAAAACTATTATTTTGAAACACTTTTGCTTTTGTGTGGATATTTTTTAAACAGCAGTAGCCCAATGGAAGAGGACTCCATGGTTCTTACTTATATAAAATTACAATTTTGGGAAATACTGTCTAGACTCCTGGACTGGGGGTGTAGTAACCACCTGTGCCCCAAATAAGAATGATTGCCCTGGGTTAGTGCTGAGAGTACATGAAACCCTGGATGCTGGACTTATGGGTAAAATGTGTAAATGTGGCCCAGTTATGAGCCATGATGCCTTTTAAGAAAATGAGGAACATCGAAGAGGCTACATTAAGATTAATATTACAACCTGTGGGAGAATATAGTTAGGTAAAGAGTTTTTTAGGAAAAGGACTAAACTTAGGCCTCATATAAGTTCACAAAATCTAAGGGGAGGAAAGACTCCCTAAGAAATAATTGCTGAGAACTGATTTTTATCCAAACCCTACAGATATGAATTTCTTAATAAGACCTTTCAGACTGAAAGAGGGTTTGGTGTCAGGTATGCTCAGGCCAGTTCAAGGCATTCTTTTCATTCCCCGGTTGATGGTAGACCAGGTTCCTCTAGGGCCAGGCAAACATTCAGGCCAAGGAAAAACTGATGCAGACAAAACACAGCATCTTCTACCATGTCCTAGAAAAATCTGAGAGAACACAGTACCAGGAATGAAAGAAAATAAACCATACAGGACAAACTCTGGGCAAAAAGATAGAGTTATACATGGGAGGTCCTGAAAGACTCCACGCTAAGAGCTTTTCATGGGCCCAGAGCCATGAAGACTGGAGTTTCCATGTGATTCTGATTTAGAGTCTTGCACTGGGTTGACAGCAACTGGGATTCACATGCTGGGCTCACAAGCATCAATCAGTGGTCCAGTGAGATGTCCGGTACCAATATTCCTGATCAGAAAAGTGGCTTCCACTTCCCACCTGCCGGGGGACCTAGAAAGGGGCAGGAGTAGCTAAGTCAGGTTTTCTCTGGGACACACAGTCAGACACTGTGTCTAACCGGCACTGGACTCTAAATGACACCGAGTCCCTTCGCTTTGCGCAGAAGCCACCTAGATTTTCACTGTTGGTAAATCTACACAGTGCTGAAGAGACAAGAGAGATGAGTCTCTCAGCCAGCTGGGAAGAAGACTGACTAAAAAAGCTCAGACTAGCAATTCTGCAGTGGATGTTAGAGGCTGAAAGTAAAGAGCACTTCACTCTACAGCTTGAAGGCATATCCCTGGCAGGTGTAGTCCCCAAGCATGAAGTAGGCATGTTCCCCAAAGTCAGGCACTCTCAGAGCACCACCTATAGAAATTCTGAGACCAGAGTATCTTGCCCGTGACCAGACCTAGAACTCAAGGGGAGGGAAGGATTCATAGGACAAAGGGAAATTGTCTCCCTGTGTCGCATGGTCTCAGAATGCCCTGGAAAATGTCTCCCTCTTCAGCCTGTCACTCTGTTAGATAGCCTTCTACATTTTAGTATGAAGTAGGTTTATTTTTCCTTTCACCGGCCTTCTCTCTGTCTAATGTATCCTGCATATTGCTTCTGAAGTAATCTTTCTAAAATATATATCTAATGTCATGTTTTTTGTTAAAGCTTTATTTTTTAATCCTCACTTGAGGACACATTTTTCATTGCTTTTCAGAGAGATAGGAAGGGGGCGGGGGGAGGGAGAGAGAGAGAGAGAGACCAACATGAGAGAGAAACATCGGTTGGTTTCTTTCTCACATATCCTGAGACCAGGGATCAAACCCACAACGAGGATATATGCCCTGACCAGGAATCGAACCCATGACCTTTCAGCCTATGGGATGGTGCCCCAACCATCTGAGCCACACCAGCCAGGGATCTAAAGCCTTTTAATGACTCTTTTTAGCTTTCAGATGAAGCTGTAACTCAAACAAACTACATCATCCTTCGTGATCTGGCTCTTGTCTTCCTCTCTAGCTCCCTTCCAGTTCTCTTCCAGCTAGAGCAAAACACATGCAGTTCCCTGAATGGGATATGCGCACTTGGGGCCTCTGTACCACTGTGGGCGCGGCTCTCTTTTTCCAAAATAGCCTTCTTCCTCCTAATGTCAAAAATCAGTGGAAGCCTCCCTCTTCACTCTCTGAGGCGGTGAGTGCCCTGTGTCCCTGGTGTTCCAAGTTCTCCCCCGACCCTGACACCGTTAATTTGCTACTTGGTCACCATTCTGTCTCCTAGAATCCTGAGAGTCCTTTGGCGACTACCAATCATTCATCTTTATGTCCCCAGTACTCAAGACATTGGTGCTCTACAAGTGTCTTACAGCAAGTTCTGTTTGAGAAATGGAGAGGAAAGGAACTACATGTGTGGGAAAAGAGGTCCTCAGGTTGCGGGGAGAGAGGTGGGAAGGCATGGAGAATACTCTTCTAGAGCTTGTGATGAAGGCTGAACTCTAATTCAGCACCAGACAGATGGCGACACCCCTCTGCCCACTGGCCCTCAGCTCTCGCCCCACCCAGAGCCCCCTCCTCATTGCCCAGCCTTCCATGTTACATCATTCCTTGGCTGAGCATCTGACCCTTGCAGGGCCACTGTCTAAACAAACGAAGCCATGCCCTTCCTTCGCCAACTGGGTTCTGTCCTGCACACCTCGCCCTGTCCCCTCGTACCCCTGTTCGTCTCTCTGTGACAGAGTTTTAAAATGCAGCAGTAAAATGCCCCTCAGCCTGAGCTGATCCTGCTGCTAATACAGAGCAGCAGCTTTTCAATGGCATAGCCTCCGTTTGTCACGTTCGATCCAGGCTCTGCTGAGGGAGACTTAATCATCTTAAGAAAACAGAGGCCCCCGGCCATGGCGCAGCATGCCGACAGACAGACAGACAGACAGACAGATAGGACAGACGGTGGCGTGCCCAAGATCCTTCCCGTGATCCGCCAGGGCGGTTCCAGGTCGTCCAGACCAGGTCTCTGAGAGTGAAACTGATGACCCAACATGGCTCTTATCGTTTCCAATGAGCACCGAGTCCCTGTTCTTTCCCTCTTGTTGTCTGCCTCCCTCTGCGCATCTGGCCCTTGTAAAGGAATGAGGTCTCTGCCGTCTCCCCGTCAGACCCTCCCTCCTCATCTGAGCTGACCTCAAACCACTGAAACTTCTAACGTGACAGCTGAAAATAGAGGGACTAGACCACGAGAGAGCCGCGGAGCACCCTCATTTGATAGGTATGGAAGGAAGCTCAGCCACTACAGAATGGTCACATCGGCTCATGTTGGACCCAGGTCTCTTCCCACTTCCTAGCTCAGTTCTCTTTGCTACACCAGTGCTTCTTAACTGGCTGTGCATTAGACTCACCTGGCAATCTTTAAAAAGCAAAACCTTGTCCAGATCCACCACCCCCACCCACCCAGAATTCTGATTCCACCAGATTTTTGGAGACCCATGTGTGTATTTTAGGAAGCCCCATGTAACGCTAACATGGAGCTAGGGTCCAGAATTACTGCATGAACAAGGTTCTTCTCAGCCTCTGTCCAAATTCACTGGGTGGGGGTGGGGTGGGGGTGGGGAGTAACTAGGAAGATGGAGGCTGGGTCGCTATATATTGGGAGGTAGAAAAGAACCCCTGTAAGAGGTTCTATGGCCCAAACCAGGGATCCGCAACTAGTGGTTGCTTCATTCCTTCGGAAGAAGGGGTTTCCATTTTGTTCAAACCCATGCCATCAACAATTTTTACTGGTTGTAGAGCAAAGTACTAGGTGTTATTAAGTTACATGGGGTGTTGTGAAAACACAGATAAAAGGGGGTTGGCCCTTGATTTCTGGGACAACAGACAGCACAAGAAACACATGCAAAAAGCTGAAAATCTTGCAAAGCAACATGCTTCCAGAAGCTTTACCCACCAACCCCTGACTGGGAACACGACTGGCCCTGGAGCCTTAAGTGATGGGTCTCTTCGACCCAGTGTGTCCTGCTCACAACAGGCACTCCATAAATATTGACGTATGGACTGAAACCCTGAGCCTGAACGTGAGAAAGTCACCAGAAATAAGAACACGGAAGTAGTGAATTAGCCCATCTGCAAGGAAAGACCCCACCCCCACTGGAGAGGGCAGCCGGGCATGTTTCCTACAGTTGACTTCCCGTACCTGGCTGGTCGTTGGTCCCCACCCAGACCTACCGAATCAGAGTCTCTAAGGGTGGGAGCCGGGAATCTGCATTATTTTATAAGCACCTCAGGCAAAGCCTGATGATCAGTCCGATTTGGTCGTTTCTGCTTGAGAGAACCTTAAACCCGAACTTGAATCGCCACGTCACGAAGTGGTTTAAAACCTTATTTGGAGTCAAACCGACTAACCGAGTTGATTTCTGCCAAGACGTGACGACTTGCTAGCTGTCCCCCTTCAGTAAGTCACTCTCCCTTTCTGAGACTTGTACCTCATTTGTGAAAACTGCAAAGGGGACAATATTTAGCACAAGCTCTGGCAAAAGTAACCCCTTAATAATCAGAAGCTATCACCATTTAAGCATCCCTTCCACGTTGGAGAAGGGACAGGAGGAGCCTAGATCTCTAAGGCCTGACATCTAGGACGCGTGAGGCCCTCTGCAGCCCTGGTCAGCCCAGCACAGATAACTGGATGCCAGGGAAGGACGTGAGGATTTTCACGTTATGCCATGTGGCCCAGTGTCCAAGGGGTGAAGTCAAGTGCAGCAATCCTTGAGCCCCCAGAACTTAGGGGCGTTCGCTCGTGGTTCATCGTTAAGTGATCTGGTAAGACCTTGAGTCTCTCTGGGTTCCTGTGTCCTCTGAAACAAAATGGGGGCAATAACGTCCTATGTCCTGCCATCCTCACAGAGAAGCTGGGAAAATCGAAACAGACCAAACCACAGTCTACCTTGCTTAAGCTAGTAGTTATTGGATGCTTTCAATGGGCAGGTGCCATGTTTAGCAGCTTCTGTGCATTACCCGATATAATCTTTATAAAAGCTTTATAGGTAAGTTACCAGCAGAGAAGGGGGTGGGGGGAGAATGAAGAGGGTAAAAGGGGGTCAAATATGTGATGACAGAAGGAGACTAGCCTTCGACTGGTGAGCACACAATAGATTATACAGAGCTCATATTATAAAGTGGTACACCTGAAATTTATATAATGGTGTTAACCAATGTAACCCCCAATAAATCCAATAAAAATGGTTTAAAAATACAAACTCAAGTAGACATGAAAAGTAAAAATATAAAATAATTTTCATGTATTGTCCAACAGGTTATACTCTTCTAAAACATTCAAAATCATCTACCAAAATTAAAAGAGAAATGCATATACGAAGTTGTATTTCATACCTATTTTATAGACAGACAAGTGAGCCTTGGAGCCAGCTAAGCAACTCAGAGTCCCAGGCGCGTAGGACGCCAGGGAATAAAGCCGTAACGACCACGACACCGCATGTCACTACAGTCCGCCAGAGTCTCATGAACCTTCACGTTCCTGGTTTCACTCAAGCCCCTCATTGGCCGGAACGGCCAAATATTATTTTCTTCAGCGTCTGGGTATCATATTCGAGCCCAGCCTTTGACTCAGGGGCCTGGTCTTCCCACCACTCTGCTTCCTCCCAGGGCACGACTCCGACGGGGTGAAGCTCGGTGAGCGAAGGGCAGCTTGCTAAGCGAGGCTGCGCTTTAAAGGGCGTGTTTCTCGTGAAATCCAACTTTCTGGGTTCGGCTGTACACGTTTAACTTTTTAAAATGCCGGCCAGCTGTTTCGACTTGCTGGGGTACTTAATTGTACCACTATATGGGGGAGCTTGGCGTCTAACAATCCACAGAGACGAAATAGATGTATGAAGAGTGAATACTCACACATTAAAAAAGGATTTGCTTCAGCTTTCTTTTAAATCGTCCTTTTCCAAATTTTTTTTCCTTTCATTAAGTATTTGACAAAGAGGCTGGCGTAGGGAGAAGGAGGCAGAAAAAGTCCATATGTGAAAGAAAGAGCAGCTGAAATGTCTAAATAATGAGTCGCTAGAAAGACAGGCTTGCGTTTGCCCCCAGAAATCGTATTATCGACAGCGTTTCGGGAACACGAGTACTGCACAAAGAGAAGGGCACCTGAAGTGTCTTGATGCTGAAGCGGAGGTTACAACCAAGACTCAAAGGGCTGGCTTTGTGCCTAGTACGTGAAAAGCAGCAGGAGATGAGAATCCGTCGATATCCCTCTCGTGCCGAATGCTGTCTTCGGAGTCCCAGGCTGGCTCTCCTGGTCCAGAGATCTGTTTCACAGCAACCTGAAAACCTGCCAAATCCATCACTCGTGATGAGCAGGTGAGCAGAGGAGCCCCTGATTTATGTCAAACCATCCTGGGGGCAGAGCTGCCTTGCAAAAGGACTGTCAGAACTGATCAATGAATGAACGAAGTCAGTGACCAGGGGGACAGCTCGCTGTCTTCACTTTTAGGGATTTGGTAATGAGAGAAATCACTAAGATTCACTCCGAGGTATGATGGTATTGGCACAACGCCCCCCTTTTATACTTTTCTTGGGGCCGGGGAGAGGAGAAAAGGGAAGGCTGTCAGACAAGGGATTTTTGAGTGGTGGGTCCAAGGGAAGACGCATTCACCCACCGAGTGCAGTGGGTCTGAGATGCGACTGTTTGAAGTCGCCAGGCCCTGATCTGCATGGGAGAAGACCAGACATGTTGCACAGATACTCATTTGTCAACTTCTTCTGTGACTGGGCGGAAAATGGCTGAGTAAATAACTCAGCCAGGCAGGGTGGCAGAGCAAAAGCGCTGGCAGTTACGGTGCTATGAAATATGCATTAATTGCATGAAACATTCAGTGTGAAACTCAGCAGTGAGGCCCTTTCCGTCAGTTTTTATAGTGCATAGACAGAGAGACGGAGATGCGGATGGCAATGGCCTTCTGTGTAGCCCCCGATGCCGTCATGCCCCGAGCTCCTGCTCAGATGTTCCGGGCATGGCCTGTGGCTCCCCACTTAGCAGCACGATGCTAATAAACCAAGGCCTCTCCCTAGGAGCCCCCACCTCTGCTCCGCTCCCCTGACCCAACTGAGCCACTGTGCTCTGAATCTCAGCGCATGTCACAGAGGCACTGGGCACGATGGTGGAGGGCTCAGCAGAGCTTGTCCCCACCAGCGACCTCCCTCTAACAACGGAAAGCGGTTCTCACTTGGATTTGGTTATTACGTTTGACAGTTGGAGGTATGTTTTATAAGGTGAAGAAACCATGTCGAAGACGAAGCCAAAAATGAAAGAGAGAGAGAGATTTTAGTGTATGCTGGAGGAGTCAAGCCTAGGATTCGAAATGCCTTTGGTCTGACAACTTACACCAAGCATCTCACTCTGGCATTCAAGACCCTCTTTAAGAAGCGACAACCTAAACTCCTTAGACGTACAGTCCACGGCTTCCCCATTCCTCAGTCATACTCTTGCCAAACTAGATGACATACTCCCCAAATTTGCTTTTCTATCTTCCCTGACCCCACTGTGGTACCATCGAGGGTCCATCACCCCAATTTGTCCTGAAAGGCCCACGTCCCGGGAAACACCCCTGGGCAGTTGCTTACCCTGCCGCTCTCTCTGTCTGGAACTGATGGCCTTCCTCTCTGCATTTTTGCCCAGACAAATCCTTCAAAGTCATGTCAAATACCATCTTCTCCACAATCTGCTCCAAGTTTTTAACATTGATCTCTCTCCCTCCATAAACCTCTACCATACTTCATCGATGCCTCTCCCTCTGGCATTCATTCAGCCAACATTTACAGAGAGCGTCTATGTGCCAAGTCCTCCACCAGGCACCCTGCCCACAAGGTCTAGGGCAGAAACACATAACTCAGCCCTTATAATACAGTGGTTTAAATCTTTAAGAAGCACATGTGCCAGTTCCATTGTCTAAGGATTAATAGGAGAGAAACTGTCAAAGAGCGATCATAGATTTAGAACTAGGGAAATTACTGAAAAGGGATGCAAGGTTCTGAAAATTCTGCAGATTTCACTTCCAGGACAGTAATTCCTGGTAGATCTTTGTTAGTGACACCTCCTCACTGGAGTTCTTGATACAGGAAGTGGAAAATCTTTTGTGTCCATACATTTGATCTTTATGAAAAAAATAAAATCTCAAAATTCTATATTTAAAAAAAAACTACATGCCTTTTGCTTAAGTACAATAATCACATATGGTCATTTTGGAAAATTTGGGGCATATATCTGCTTATATGTGTATGGGTATGTATTTGTGGGTTTACCCTACATCATCACACAGTGATAACAGCAGTCCACGTTTTGTGATATAATCTTCCAGACTTCATAGAGAAATGAAGATAGCGATTTTTAAACAAAATGAGGTTGTATTGCATGTATTATTTTATAACCCAGTTTTGACAAAGAGCTACCTCTCCACATGAGTGTGTATGTGAGTAACACAACTGCCACATTGCTTTTAAGAACCATACATGTTTTATTGTGTGGGTGTGCCTTTATTTATTTAACTAATCCCCTATTATTGGACAATGAGACCATTTCTCATTTTTATCACTATAAGTAACGCCTCAATAACCCTCATTAAATATACATAACTTCAAGTTACCCAATATTATCCAAGAGATAAATCCCTCACAGTGCAATTACTAGAACAGAGGATGGACTTATTTAAGGCATTTGATGCATGTTGATGCTCACTCATCTACTTCTGTCTTGTAAAAGTTTGTTGTTCTGCACATTTTGTGCCAGCCAACACATATTTTGTCAAGTTACAATATCTGGGGTCCCCAAAGAACATTTCTCTAAGCAAATGCCAACTTCCGTGACCGCCAAATACACAAAAGCAGGAGAAATGAACCCGGGGTGACGGGAACTAAGGAGAAGCCCAAACTAGCCTACTCGTGCCGCAAAGTAGTTAAACTATCTTCTCAAGCTCACTCTGTCACACTCATTGCCGCTTATTTATAAAGGGCACTCAGCGACAGCTGTTCACCTGGCCAAGCAAACTCCCCAACGAAAACCTCCGTATGTTGCAAGGAGAGGCATGTGAGCTGGTTCTTAGAAAGAAATGTCCTTGTTTCCTGGCACCTGTGCGATGATACTTCAGCCTGAGAGGTGGGAAGAGAGAAGCCCAGGTCCAAGTCCTGTGTAGGAGAAACCTGTCGTCTTCTCTGTTGTGTAGGGTTCAAAGGGCTCACCCATACTTTGTTTCATCTGAAGGTGGACAAACATAGCAGGTCTTTGCCATTGGACGTGCCCAGAGCCCACAAGCACCAGCAGCAGCAGCAGCAGCAGCAGCAGCAGCGACAGAACCAGGCCTGGAATCCAGGGCGCCTCGAAGGACCTTATCACTGTAAATATTGAGTAAGCTACAAAAGGTAAAAAGTTCTGCGAAGTTATAGCAGAGAGAAAATGGGAGGGCCTAGAGTTTGCCTGATAGTTTTGAAAAGTTTTACATGTGTAATTAGAATATGCCTGGGTTGTTCATGTTTCTCTGGATCTATCTACATAAATGGGTTACTTAAAAAAATTTTTTTTAATATTGGAGGAGGCGATGGGCCACGGCCGTGAGAGACACGTGGGGTGGAAGCTGTGAACCTCCGGTTGCCTAAGGACTGTAAGGAAATGACGGCCGAGCAGTCAGCACCACCTTGTGTTTCTGTAAGTCTCGGTTTGGTCATCTGGAGAATGAGGCTCTACATTGACTTCTCAGGGGTTTTGTGAGCACGAAAATGCTTCATTCAGTAAGCACCCAACCACTCTCTGTCCTATGCTACCTAGTCTTTGCGACCTGCCGGTTTTGTCTCCACTCCTTGACCCTAAGCTCTTTGAGAGCAGGAGGAATGTGCCACTACCCTTCTGTGCCACTGCCAGGAGGGCGCTGGGGGCAACAGTCCTCATGTGAGCCCAGAAATACATGCAAAACACATGCAATCTTATAAAATGCACCATAACATTATCTGTTTATATTGTTCTACATAACGTTTAATAGATGTTAACTAATATGTAGTAATATACAGAGAAGTTTTCCTATAAATGGGTTCATAATATAGATATATTTCTTTAACTTCTTTTTATTTAACAAAATAACTCAGACATCTTTTCATGTAGGTGCATATAGATCATCCTTATTCTTTGTATTGGCTACATAATATTTCATCAAATGGGCTAACGTACAGAACTTTCCTTAATTTTTCTTGTATTTATAGCTTGTTGGACATTTCAAACCTGTGGCTATTACAAATTATGGTACAATGAATATATATATAATATATATACCTGCAGGTATAAATTATATATATAATATATATTTATAACATTGTTCACATATATGAGTGCTTCTTTGAAGTCAAACCTAGAAGTAAAAATTGAGGGTCAAAACTCATGCTACCTTTCACATTTTGAT
Source organism: Mormoops blainvillei (assembly GCA_004026545.1). Lineage (NCBI taxonomy): Eukaryota > Metazoa > Chordata > Mammalia > Chiroptera > Mormoopidae > Mormoops > Mormoops blainvillei. Next base: position 63,625 of record PVJD01006221.1, read on the forward strand.
AAATACGGTCAAATCGACCTTCGAAGGGCTATCCCCCAATATCTCCCTAAGCATGTGACTAACTCCTATTTCACCTGCTATAGACCAGCCCTGTTTATCATTCTTTTGTAATTTTGACACCTCACAGAAAGATTGTTTCTGCTGTTATTGAACTTTCCTTTTTAAATAGTGAAGCTGACCATTTTACTGGCAATCTGTACTCTTTTGTGTCATGATCTATTTACTCAATATGACTGTTGCCAATCCTCCTAATGATTTTTTTCTTATTGATTTATTTGAATGCATTATATATCATGGATGTTAGTGCTTGCCCACAAGTTTTAGGCACTTTTATTAAACGTTTAATTCTTTTTTAGTTTGACATAGGTTAAGCGTGTGAGGGTTGTCTGTTTGTTTTGGTAGTTTTATTTATTAAGATGTCAGCGGAGAACTCAGTGAGGGCCAGGGAGGGTCCAGCTCCTGTGACCTGTGGCATCTACAGATGGGGTGTGATGACAGCTGTCCCTGCCCACCATGAGGCTGGCAAACCATGGCTCATTTGGCAGGCGACTCAGTGGAGCAAGTCTCTCAGCCTCCCTGATCAGGGTACCTAGCGACTCATCGCTGGTAGAGGTTGCAAACCACTGGGGCTTGAGGATCACCTGTCTGGACTGCGGCAGTGGGCTCATGGGGAGGGGAGAGGCTGGCTCTGCCTCTCCGCCCCACCCTTGGGCACAGTGCTCCTCCCATCTGGTGGATGGCAGGGCAGGGGAACCCGGCTGTCGGTGCAAAGGCACAGGCTGGGCCCGTAGGTATCAGCGAAGGTCTATACTGCCCTGCAGGTATCTCCATCCGAAGGGGGACGATATTAACTAGCCAATATAAACAACACACAAATGGAAACAGAGAGGAAGAGAGAAAAGAGACCTCTGAAGTACACATTTCATCGCACATTTTTCCTGCTTTTTCGACAAGGGACCCCCTTCCATGCATTTTGCCATGAACCTAGCAAATTAGGTGTGGGTCCTGATTCTACATCAGCCACAGAAGCCATTAGTAGGACAGAGAGGACAGAAAAGATGCAGAGAGAGAAACTGACACATGGCGAGAGGAGGGGCTACCCCGGGAATCCGATGGGTCCTCCCGTCCAGCCCAGAGGCTTAGGACCAACCTGCTTGTTCTGAGGTGACTCAGCAGGAGTCCCTGCATCTTGCGACCAAATGAACCTGATTCAATGATTAAAGCAAACTCTGTCTGAAAGAAGATTCTAGAGAGGACAGAGATCATAAGTCATAGTCCTTGTCTCAAGAAGAACGGAGTAGAACAATATAAAAAATATTAATAGTAAGAACGATAACGGCTCACCCCAAGGGCACTGACACTGTACTAAGCACCCTGCATGCACTGTCACATTTAATCCCCACAACATCCCCCAAGAAAGGAACAGTTCATTCCCCGACGGGGGAACAGAGGATTAGACAGTGCAGGCGGCAGCGCCAGGACCTGACTTACAGAAATCTCCAAGCAACATAAAGCACTAAAACCTTCTCCTCGGGGAAGAAATATCCCCAAGGAGAGGTAGGCTATTTCCAGTCAGGGAAATCAGAGAACGCTTCTCGGAGGCTGCAGCCAGCAACTGGTGGGCGCCGGGTGAAAGTTTGCTCAGTGAACACACTTGAATAAACGATTAAATGAGTGAATAAAAATGGATTGGATTTACAGGAAAGATTCTGGGAAGCAAAATTGTGGCAGATCATTAATAAAAGAGTGAAGTGAGCTTGGGTGTTGGGAAGCAGACCAGTTTGGTCGGAGTTAAGGGCAGTTAAAGGGAGCAAAAAGCAGAGCAGACGTAGAGTCAGCCCGAGAGACTTACACTGTATTTGGTAGGTAATCCTGAGCCACTGAACATTAATAAGCAGAAGAGAGATGATCAAAATCATGCTTTAGAAAAGTTCATTAGTTGATAGTGAACAGAATGGCTCAGAGGGAACAGAAACAGAGAGCAAGGAGGTATTAGGGAGCTGCTACAGTGGACCAGATGGGTGGTAATAAAGGCTGCAGGAGAATGGAGGGGGCCCTGGCCAGGTGGCTCCGCTGGCTGGAACACTGTCTCATACAACAGGGGGCTGCGGGTTCAATCCCTGGTCGGAGGGCCTACAGGAGAGATTGATAAGACACACTTCCCAGGAATACACGGGCATGTTTGTGCAGGTGTGAGGACGGTAAGGAGTAAATAATGAAAGATGGTTCTCAGGGGTCTAGCCTGAATGTGTGGGAGAAAAAGGAGCGTATCAGAAACACTGAGGTGAAACATTAGGTTTATTTCATGTGTTGAGAAGGGCAGGAGGAGAATGAAGAATGAAAACGGATTCTGGACAGATCTTAAAAAGACCAGGTTCTCCCCACATTTATCCTTATACCAGTAATAGATTCAGTAAATGCTTTCTTCCAAAGTTCAGCCCAGTTCCAGCCACAGGAAGGCGAATTCTCAGCAGATATATTAGAGGAGTTTTCTGAATATAAGTAGCCAGAATCTTAACATGAAAACAGTGGTAACTGATTAATTCAATTGCCGCTAATTCAGAATTTGTGCTGCTTCTACCTGGCGAGACAAAAACCTACCCCTATTTAAGCAAATTCATGCTTCATAAACAAGGACAGATTGCAAGGTTAGACATCTAAGGGGATATCGTCCATACTGAACAGAGTGAACTGTTTTCCTGCAGTCCCCCCACCCCCACACATCCTTACAAGCATCGTTTCCGTGAAACAGCTGATCTGATGTTCTTAATAAATTCTTCTTGGTTTATTAAAGGGGGTCTTTTCCATCCTAAACAAGATCGGTCGTGTGCTTGAGTTATCACATGCTCTCCAAAGGAAGAAAAGCGCATTCCTCCCACTCCTCCGTTTCAGACTCCCTGATTCGGACTGACCTTTGCCGCGCATCACTGTGGAGCCGTCCCCGCGGGGTTAGTTATCATGGCGAGCTGCTCGCCCTCGGAAAGGCGAGGTCAGCGCGTCTTTGTAAGGTCTGGCTCACACTCTGAAAAGGGCCACTGGAGGCATGACAAGAAGGCTCGCCCAGGCCGTTCCAGCTCGCCGACTCCCAGATTGCCCCAGCCCGCGGCCCGGTCTATAGCTTTTAATTTCCCTCCACCTGAGATCCTGCTGTCACATTGGCCTCCTCTGACACGGGCGCCTGTTCCCCGCCATGACATGGCTCGGGCTCACCCAGTTCACGCACCAGTAATCAGGTCAGTCCTCTGGTTATCGACTTGTTTGTAGTTTCAAAAACGCTGCAGGTCTGGGAAAGGATTCCCCATTCACTAGGGTGGAAAGGAGGGGATCGCCTAAGCTCTTGGAAGGGCTTCAGCCACGCACAGAGAATTTTCTCAAGGTGAACATTGTTCCAGACTGCACGAGACAACCAGAGAAGGCTGTGGAAACGTTGCCCTGAAGGCTCAAAATACAGAACAGAGAGCCCCCCTGCTCTGGGCTAGGCTCTAAAGGCAGAATGACCCCGGACATTGCCTCGGGACTCAGACTGCTAATTTACACACTGGGTAAATAGGCCACATGACTGGAATCAATGAGAATGATTTTTCCCAACCGTCAAATAAAACCAGTTGCATTGTTGCACTTGCCCCACTGTGTTCAGGGAGGAGAATGGCCTGGGTTTCCCTGTACAGAGATGCCCTGGTACAACCACGTTATAAGATCGGGTGCCCCAGAATGATGAGACTAAAGGGATAAACAGTCCACAGCGGACACAACTGTTTCCCCCCATTCTCCCATTACCTTCACTATCCCAGACTTCTGCATATTTGAGTTATTTATATATGCATGGCTTCCTACGTGCCTTAAAATGAGCCACCTTGAATCTTCCACAATCTGCCAGTGAGCTTCGCACACAGTAGGCAGTCAGCCAGTGTGTGAGAGATTAAGCTGGGCCAGCGATAACTGATTTGATTTTTTCTAAAAGGACCTTATTTTTCTAAATGAAAAGCCTGGGGCTTCGCTTGGGGACAAAGCACGTCAATTTTGTCCCTTTTGCATTCCAGACGAGCTCAGAGATCTTCGGGCGAGGGTGGGGAGAGTCCGAACGGAGCTCTCTGGTATCCAAATCCCCTGAGGCTTCTGAAGGTGGAACTTGACATTCTTCACATTCTCTAGAGATATTGACTTACATTTAAATTTCAATCCCTTCCCATTTCTCCTCCCTGTCACTCCAGCTACATGAATTATCTTAACCTGTTCCTCGCACATCCAACCATTTCAAAATAAACTCACCCCCTGGAGAGAGAATAGCCTTTAGGGGCTCCTGGCACCAGGCTAATGTGCCCAGGGCTAACATTAAACCAATGACCCCGGATGTCCCAGAGAACACACGGGGGCCACCACACCTGAGACAGCACGTTCTCCCAGCCAAGACACACACCTGCTGCAGGAATAAAGTAAATTTCCCAGGTGAAATTATCCCTGACACCCAAACTTGAATTGACTCCTTTGCAACCTGACCTTTAAAGAAATAAGTTAAATGTTTAATTGGTGGATGCATTATCAGGTGTAAACAACATAGCGTGCCTGAAGTTAAATTAACTCCTTCCCTTTTCTCTATCATTTTCTTTATCTTTTTTTTTTTTTGGAAACTTAATTGAGACAAATGTACCCAAAGGTATTGATTTCTGAGTTTATGTTGTGAAAAATATGCATTTCCAGGCACATATGCACCTCTGGCATATTTACACATAATTATTGTTTTGAGAATAAAGGTTAAGAGAGCTTCATTGTAACAAACCAAAACTTGAACATTTATGCCAGCAAGCAGTCAGAAACCCTGAACAGAAGAGGGATTTTTAAATCAGTGAACTCATTAGTTTCTATTTGAATGAAAGATTGTAGCAGCGTTCATTAATAATCTAGTTGTACCTGACGATAACTAATTTCTTTCTGAGAAACGGTTCTTTGGCACCTACAAGTCACAGGAGACAGTCTGAGAAGAAGAAATCAATCATCGGTTTCTTGAATCTATAGTTTATATTATCAGAAAGGGTTCTAAAGGAAGGGGGTTACTGAGCTCCTAGAAAAGTCAGAATCACAAAGGTTGGAGGAGGATTCAAATGATCTAAGTTTCCTCCACCCCATTCTCTCCCCAGTCCTGCCTCTTTACGAGAATATCAGGGAATGAGCAACTATTACTAAGACATGTTTGTTCTCAACTGCAGGGCGGCAGGCAACGTAGAGAACCACGAGCAAGGTTAAAATTAGTGAACAGAAGTGATGAGGAGAGCGACAGGGAATACGGAAATCTTAGCAGACATTTCCCTTAGCTTCCTGGATCAAACACCACTCACCGTTCCTTTTTACAACTCCGAGCTAATTACCTTTGACTTTCTCGGCCCTTCTATGTATGTAATCCAGAACAGTGTTTGATTTCTTTTATGGCTCCAGATCCTGGTGCCAAAGACATTACAATTTTATCTGCCCCTGCACTCAGACTCTTCCTCTCAAGTCTGCTGCCTGTGACTGTGGAGGATCTGTTTTACCTCTAAATTTCTTGTCCCTAGCCTCGTTACCTTAGTTGTCACTACACTGAATTGTATAATCGAATTACCTGCCTCTCCTGGTGGAACACTTAGAGTTTTATTGTCCTGACTGACCACGCTTGTTCCTTCCTCAGACACCTCAGTGCCCTTCAGGTCCCATGGGGCATCCCTCGCTCCGTGTGAGGGAGTGGGGGTCCCCTGAGACAAGCATGCTCAGCTCAGCCCCCACACCCTCACCCTGTGAGCCAGTCACCCCTGCCCTAGAGGCCAGGATCAGCCACAGGGTCAGCTCCCCAGCCTCACCCACAAGCAGATGCCCCAAGCGTTTAAACTCTATTCGAATATAAATATTGTAGCGACATTCATTAATAATCTGGTTGTACCTGATGATAACTGATTTCTTTCTGAGAAACAATGCAATATAGGGGCTCCTACAATATCTCCCTCTAAACATCCCACACCACAGACACCGGACTTTACAGGAAGCCTTTTAAAAGTAGACGAAAACAAAGTAAAAGCTAAAACTCTGGGATGACTGTCTTTATTACTCTAACAAGCTTGACTATTTTTCATCTCCTCCATAAAGGTGGCATCCAGTGGTCCCAAGCTCGAGGGACCTCCCAAGCATCTTCTTTCTATAGCACTCAGCCCTTCACAGCTCTGCAGCGTGTGGCTGTGCCATGCAATGTTTTACGGAGCATGCCCGCTCTTCCCAAAGGGAAATGCGCTGAGACAGAGACATAGACAGTTTCCCACTCATCTGTGGACTTCCCGAAATACAGCACAATGCCTAGCATGGAGCAGGCTGTCAATAAACATTGTAGAAGGAACATAGGAAGGGGAGGGAAGAGAAACAGAGGAAAACACTTGAGACGGCTGGGAAGCACCACTGATCATTTCCTCTCGTGGGACTTTTTCCCCTAAAAAACTTCAGTTCTTCCTGTTCTCACTCCTTAAGTTCCTCTTATTTATTATTCAAGTGCGTTTGCATATGTGCTGCCTTGGACTGAAGCCTCTAATGGCTTTTTCCTGCTTTCTCTTCGTAATTTCTGAATCTCTCTTAGTGGCACGTTCTTGCTAGTATTCTTCAATATTTCTTTGGCTTGCCTTAGGAAATGCATGTCAGTTTCTAACATTTGCCCACCGTCCTCCTGAGAGTTCCAAGGCAAAAAAAAAAAAATTGACTTGACATATTTCAGCCACATCTAGTTCTTTTTTCAGTAAATTACTCTCCCCCGTGTCTTAGCCATCCAACTGTCTCCTTCAGTGACCGCTGTGTTCCTTAGGCACTTGGAAAATTTTCCTGCGATTTCTCTTAACCTTCAGTGCAATCTCCTTTTCATCCTCTGCCTTCGCCTTTCTTATCTTTTTTGTGCACTCCCCGGGCTCTGCTCAGTAATCCTCTCCGGTCGCCTCTGTGCCTAGTGCCCAATGCCTCACATACACCTCTTTCTTATTTTTGATTACCTTTTTTTCACTTGTTCATCCACATTGCGGCTTCTCTTATGCCAGGACTCCATGCAAGATGACCCCTGGGTTTATTTTAATTCATATTTGAATACTTTTCATTTTCAGCCACGTTCTTTGTTTCTTCCCTCGCTTCAGCCCGTGTGGTCTGACCGGGGCTGCTCTTCAATGCACGTGTCTTTATGAAATGGGCGCGTGGCAATGAACCCTGCTCCCCAAAAGTACTGTGAGTTAGGGAAGAAGGGGCTCCTCTCTTTCCGGAAAATGTGTCCATAAGAAAATAATCTATGTAAACAGTAGGATGAAGATTCCCTTCGACGTGTCGTTGTCTAACCACAGCTCCTTTCTGCTGAGCTTCCCCGGCCCCTCAGTGATTCGGAGGAGGGGGCCTGGGCCCAGAATCGGAGCAAAGGAGTCCCAGTCCTAGCTTTGCTGTTAACTAGCCAGGAGATCGCAGCACCTTTCTTTCCCTTGTCTTCTGTCTGCTCTCCCAGCCTCGGTTTCCCTTATCTGTGAAATGAGGGATCAGACTCCATAATTAAGGGACCCATCTGCAATTCCAAGGGTATCCATTGGGATGATTTTCTCTCAGCTGCTGCCACAATTAAGACATCAGCAGACTTTCTCCTCATTACTCATATCCTCTCTTTTGTCCTTTTCACCCTCCTTTTGGCCCCCCCCCCTCTTCATTCCCACCACAGTTCTCGTGTTTTGTCTGCAGCCCCGTTCGCCCTGCCCCCACCTCTCGGAGAGCAGGAGGGCTCTGGAAGTCCCATGGGTGTGGTGTTAGTGTCACGCTGGCCCTGGGGGCAGACTTCCTGATCTCACACGGGACCCTGTGAACTCCCCTGCGTTACTTGGCCTCTCCTTGCCTCTGTCCCTCATCTGCAAAATGGGACAACACCCACACCGATACTGGGAGGTTCCTGAGAAGATTAAGGACGTTAATGCTCAGGAAGTATTAGAATACCTGGTAGGAAGTTGGTGCCATATGAATGTTAAGAAAAAGAAGTATTTGTGTGCTTTGGAAGTCTCCAAATCTTAAAATCAAAGACTGACTTCCCAGGCATCAGAAACAGTCAATGAAACAAAAGGTTGAGAGGCCCGGGAGGGCTGCTGTGTTTCCCTAAACTCACAACGTAGAGGCCAGCATCCCCGAGAAAACATGGATCAGTCCTATGGGGGCTGATTTTAGAGCTCAGATCTTAGATTTTAACCCAGTTGTATTATTTTATATCAAAACTTTAGTTTCCATAGAAATAGTCATACTTTTTTTTTTTTTTGAGGGTGACAAACCAATTAAAGAACATTTCACAGGAGGCCCCTTTTGGGTTTCCAACCACAGAATGTGTATGATCTCTGAGACCTGTTAGTGTCTGTTATAAATACAACTTGTAACCATGAGATGACCTAATTTTCCATTTCCCTCTGCCACTGGAACCTGAAACGTATCTTCTCCAGCAGCATAACTCAGTCAACTCGCAAAATGTAACATGTTTCAGTACATCTTTCCTCCAGGTAAGGGGATAATAGAGGAAGGAGATGTCGGCCCATAATAAGATGCTCAGGAGTCTTGGATAACTTCACTGACGTCTGGACGCAGGAGGGACACAGTAACTGTTTAGGTCTCTGATGTGATTCATCTAGATTTAAGGGACACTTGTAAACATAACCTTGTCTGCAAGGCTGGGAGACATGGGCAATTTGTTGGAGATTTTGCCCTATGAAAAGTGATCTTTTATAAGATTTGGTCATAACTACTCGGTGGATAATAACTGTCCCTGCAAAGGAAGTTGACATAAACATCAATGTTGTAGTCAAAGTGCCTCAATGACCTTGTCCTTCCAATATCTACATATGAACGTCTGGAAACCTATAGCCAGATCATTTGAAAGAACAGAGTTGCTACGTAAGGAAACAGTAACGAGGAAGGTCACAGAGGCAGCAAAGACGGAGGACACATTTTAAGGCTCGCTGTTATTAGAAATATGACTTTTCTCAAATATTAAAAATAAATCTTTAATTCCCCTCATGCCAGCCAGCCTTTTCTACAAACATCTGGATAAAGAAATCACATCAAATCCACAGTGTTTGAGACATTCCTGGAGCATAGATGTTCTTGAGATTATGCTTTTCGATTACTTGAATGGAAATAATAAATACTTTCAGTACTTAAAGCTGTAATGCTTTGGGTTGGATTTGGATTTTTGTTTCATTTTAGTAAAAGGGAGAGATTCAAAATCAGCTCCTTAACGAGAAGGATGTATCGCATGTGAATATACTTTATTGCTTTCTGACCTACATTTCCCCCTTTTTTCATCCTCTGAAAAGTTACTTGACAAGTCGAGCGCCTGCAGCTCAGTATTTCCAAACATCTGCCTCGAAGGAAGCGCTTTGCTACAGATTTTCACATGATGATCAAAAGTGGGTTTAACTTTCTCAGGTTAAATGGGAACAAGGGGGATGGCCTGACAAGGATAGAAATATATTTGAGAGCAACATGAAAGAGAAAAAAGTGCTTGGAGCTGTCAGAAGCTTAACCCTAGGCTCAGCGTGGACTCGCAAAGACAGCCTTCGGCTGAGAGATGAGTCACCTGTGGTTTGGTGCTGGTTCTGCCCCAGTTTGTCCATCTATATAATGGGGAGCTTCGGAGTCTACCCATCTGGAAAAATATAAAGTCAGTGGGTGACGAAGTCATAACCTCAAGTCCTGACGCTGTTGAAAACTAGCTGCATGGTCATGGACAACAGCCCATCCTTCAAACTCCATGTTCCTGTAAGAGAGTTCCCTATCGCCTCTAGCATTCTATGGTTCTGAATTTAAATAGGAAAACTCAAAAACGCAGATCTGCGCTTAACATCAACCTAAGGAAACTGGGAATTAAAATAAATAAATTCACATTTTAAGTTCAGTCTATTCAACAGGACACAGGGAAGCCCTCATATGAAACAGAACAAGGGCTGCAACCATGAGCAACGTCAGACAGGGTCCCTGCCCCTTCTGATTCACATTTCGGAGGGGAGATAGACATGGGCACCAAAAAAATCATACAAATTAGTATGTACTTATATGAAGATAATGGTTGAAGGACCTAAAAAAAGAAGGGAACACAAAGGCAAAACCATTTAAACATCAACAAATGACTCTGTAACATATTCTAAAATGAGGTCGATAAGAGCTTGAGAACAACCACACAAAGTTAAGAGTGCCAGCATTTTTTAATTGTCATCCATTCTGGAATTCCAGAATGGGTCACATAGAATGGATTCCATAACGTTTTGTAGAGCTGGCCAGTGGCTTCCAGGGGTCACCGTGGTTCAATCCCACTTCTGTTTGCTCACTCAGTCAACACATTTTTACCATCAAATCACTGCTGTCCAGACATCTCACTAAGTACTACGGATACAACACGAACAGGACAGTTCTTACCAAGTTAGCCTTTGCCGTGCAACAAAACTCAAACCCTAGTGACTTGGAGAAACCATGACTTATTAATTTTCATGATTCTGTGAGTTGGCTGGCTGGTTCTCTGCTGATGTTGCCTGGCTCAATTGTGGGTCTACATCAAGCTGGAGGATTGGCTGGGCTGCAAGGGCCAAGATGGCCTCACTCTGGCAACACATCCATGCCAGGCAGTTGGTGCGGGCTGCTGGCTGGGGTACCTCCGTTCTCCTGCCTCACAGGCAGGCGTAGGCCAGGCCAGCTTCCGTACATGGTGGTCTCGGGGCAATGCTCCAGCAAGAATGCTTTGTAGCAGAAACTACAAAGCCCCCTAAGGCCTAGCCTTGGAAGTCACAGAGCATCACTTTCACCACATTTTGCTGGTCAAAGCCAATCACGTGAACATCCCAGATTCAAGATTCCACCTCTAAGACGTGTACATACCCGGCGGGGAGGGATCTATGGCCTTATCTTCATGATGAAGAGCAGAGACTCTGGAACCAAAGACCACAGGCGTTCATACCCTGCTCTGTCACTCCCTCACTCAACAGGAGCATCTGGCAAGTTCCCTTACCTCCGTGCCCCTCCGTTGCTTTTTCTGTGAAATGGGAACACGAATGGTTACTATGCCACAGGATCTTTGACAAGGTTAAGTGAGCTAACCTACGTAAAGCCCTTAAGAGAGAGCCAGTCTTGCAGTAAGCACTGATTAGAGGTTAGCTACCATCCTCATCATCATCGTCACCGTCGTCGTCATGATTAATCCAGTCTATCTGGGAGACAGGTGTTCATCAACAAATTGCACGCAAAGATCGTTAACCAGCATTGGCGTAAGTGGTCTGAAGGAGAAATAGAAAGAAACAAGAACCAATAGTGCAGGATGAATGGGAAGCTCCCCTGTGCTGTGACCATCAGCTGAGGCCTGAATGGGACTCATGTGGACCCAGATAAAGCTGGGGCGGGACTTCCAGGAGGCAGGAGCAGCGTGTCCACAAGCTAAGGCAGGAAGGGGCACAGCACGCGAGGAACTGAAAATTCACCCTATTCATTCTTTCCTTCCGTCCACACTTGTTTATGAGAACTGAATATTGGTAGTTTCACGTTTTGCCGACCTTCCCGCTAGAGATCATTCTTAAAGCTGTTAGGGAAGCATTAGCAAGGAGCCAAAAATTGCTTCGTCTTTGGTGTCAGACAGGCCGGGTTCCCAGTTCTGTCCCTACCGTTTACCAGCTGTGCATACTTGAACAAGTCGCTTAACTTCTCTGAATCTCAAGCTCCTCGACTGTCAATTAAAACCAAAGTACTTTCGTTTTAGGGTTGCTGTGAACCACGCATGATATTCCAAATATCGAGCAATCAGAACAGACACCGACGGGCACACGCACAAGTGTCACCCACAGCCCCAGGCCTGCTTGTGAGGGTTAAATGAGGGATACTGGAGAGCCCTCGGGGGTGCGCCCGAAGCTGAGCAGGAGCCAACAAACAGTTGCTCGTGTCATCATTGCTACATTTAGTGTCCCTTGGGGTTCCCCAGCTCCCCCGTGGGACTCACTAGGGATCGTATCTCCTCTCCCCTCCCAAGGCCCCTCCCTGGGCGACCAGTTCAGGACTCTGCAACCGGCTGTTGACGCCCCAGCTGGGGTTTGTATCAGGGGGACTTAACCAGCTCCAGCCCCATGCGGATAGCTGGAGAGGAATTACACTGGCCGGCCTTGCAAGGAGAGGGGGGCCTGAGGTTGAAAGGTTTGAAGCAGCTGGGGAGCCCCTTCCAGGGGGCTTCTCTCTGCCATCCCACCATCCCCCCACTCTCTACCCCTCATTCCTCAAAGCCCCCCTTCCGGGGTAGTTCAGCTTCAAGAATTCAGCCAGCCTTTCTCTTTATCACCAGCCCCCCCCCCCGCCCCTGTTTTCTCTTTCTCTCTCCCTCTCCCCTCTTTTTTTTTTTAACATGCAAGTTGCCATGAAAAATTTGTTAATGAAATATTTGCTCAGAAGTCTGCTCTGGGCTAGACTGATAACCTATCTGTGTTTGAGTTTGGCTTCCCATATTCTAAATACTCATCTTCTGTCTGTTTAGCTTATTGATTAGTTTGGCAGGAAAAGAAGCCTTGTCATCAGTGACCAAGGTCAAACTAAACACAAAGGGAAAGGGGTGGGGAGGGGGGTGTGAACTGATGGGCCCAGGAGGCAAGAGGGACTCCTCTAAGTTTTCTAAAGGGACAACCCCCGCCCCCCCACCGCAATCTCTCCACCCCCAGCCCCAGGTTTCTGTTCAGCCTTAGCTCTTGGCAAGAGGGAGCACAGATGGGGACTGAAGACAGGGCAGGGTTCAGCAGAAACACGGCACTGAGTTTTTGAAAACTATCCTATTCTGTGATTGGCCCATGGATTCCAAAAATGTCTGCAATAGAGAGGAGAAGAGGGTTCCGTTAAAAATGGGAGAGAGACCTTATACACTGAGTACCGCCGGGATTCCTAAACTGGGCACCTCAGCATGCCGGAGCAATGCTACAAACTCAGAAGGTGATTTTTAATCGGGTAGTGTCAGACACGGCACACACTACTGGTTTCAGGTTGTTCACAGCCTCAAGATAGACGGTGCTATGTTCATTTTGATGATACCAGATATTTGCAAAACTAGGCTTTAGGGGTTGCTGTGATGAAAAAGCAAGGACTGACACTTAAATAGAAAAATGTTTAAATGTTTTAAAAAAACAAGTACCAAGAGAAAAAGCAAGGTGGAACAGGACATAAGAGTGCTGGGGTAGGGGCTGATTCTAAGGTTTGAGAAGTTGTATTCAAAAGGCACATATATGAGAGTGGGTGTGGTTACGTACGAATGAAATTGAAACATCACTTTTTCTTTCTACTCACGTGTATTCTTTTTTCAGATGGCTAGGAAGTTATAAGGACATAAACACTTATGAAGTTGTGTAGACCTAACCACTGAGATGGAACTTTGGGGTATTGTGGGGGGCTGAGGGCACCAGGAACAAAATCACTAAGGCACTCAGCACGCTGTCAACAGACAAAGTTTAGGAACCTTTGGATTAGCGGAGTATCCAGTCTTTTATTATAACAGGTCTCTGTTATAACTTCCTTAAATCATAGGAACCTTGGAGATAACTTAGAATAACCTCTCCGGTTTTACTGAGGACACAGTTAAGCAAGGGTAAGGGCATTGCCAAAGGCCATCAGCTGTTGATAGAACAAGAATATAGAATCCAGGTCTCATGTTTCCCTAAGGTCCTCTTATGCTGAAAACAAGTGTCTTAATTCACTCATATCATTTCTGTAATAATAATAATTAGTAAGGTTCATTCATTTCCTCTCAAGAACCCTACTTAGAGAAGTGAAAGGCACATTGTAAGTCAGGAATGCGCTGGCTGTCCCTCCTTGGTGTGGGCCATGATTGAGGTCTGGTCTCCTTAACTGTGACACATCTTCACTTGCTGACACTGCCAGGACCCTATAAATAAGTCCAGGCAACCTCTTTTGACCGAGTCAGATTAAATTCTGGAAATGAAATCAGTCGACTCTATTCTAGAGGGCGACTTTCCCCAAACTTTTCTATTCCCTCAAGTTGTGGGTGGTGTTAAAAATATAGCTCAGGCGCGCAGAGGACAGCCAAGCTGCATGGGACACGGAGCTGGACAGTCCACTAGGCCCACTCACCAGCTCCTGTGCCTCAGCTTCTGTGGCTCCAGGGCACACACCGTGACTCAGAAATAACGCAAAGGTGAACGCGGTGTTCTAGGGTCACTGTTTACAGCCAGGCGAACTCATCCGACCCCCTTTCCCACGTACTGAGGGAAATGTGGTGTCTGCCCCAGAATCCCCAGTGATTGCCCGGAGAGTTCAGAGGGGCACAAGGGGGCAGTGTCTGTTCCCGTCCCCCTGCTCCTTCCTCCTGCTTGGTTGAAGGGCTGGCGAGTTCTCCCTGCACCTCTGCTCTCATGGTGGTTCCCTCTGCTGTCCTGTCTGCTCCAGACGGTCCCAAGCAGGGAGTACGTCCCTTCTTCTCCTTTAATTTCCCCAAAGCAATGTCTATGTGAGACCTAGACTCAGAGTAAAGGGGTTGACGGTCCAGCACAGAACAGGAATCAACTTGAACTTTCATGTAAGGAGTCACCATCTGAAAAAGCCGCTTGTTCTTATTCCCAAAAAGACTCTTCTCACTGGCTCCAGCCTCCCACCATCTCCTGTATCTTTCCCTGGTCTCGTGACCATTTCTTCCACCTTCCCTTCCCAAGTCCAATCCCTAACCCCAGGCAGAAAATTCCAAATTGCTCTCACTTAGATAATTAAAGAATGCATCCCTTTTGTCACCGCCCACTGAACTAGCCCTGGTTCCTGGCTTCTCACAACCAAAGAGACCTGTCCAGACCAGTCAAGGTATGGATTCCCAACATTTCCATATTTCGTCTTTACTCCAAATCATGAAACAGCGTTGCTTTAAATTATTCAAAACTTCCCACGTTAGAAGACAGTCTTAACAATTCGAAGCAAATGTATCAAAAACAAAGTGATTTTTCAAAACTCCAGCTTCAGATGTTGCTGTATTTGTTCCTCTCTCAAGCTCCTGGCACCCTTGTTTCCAAAGACTGAGTTGCCTGTGACAGTATCAGACCCAGAAACGTCACCCAGAAGTATGGGCTAATTCCTTTCAAGTTCAAGATCATGGGAGGTGTGAACCTGAGGCTGGAGCGGCAGGTCAGGCATCTGAGCGCTTTATGACGATAAGCTGGTACTGTTGTTGACACATGAAGCTTCAGTGGCACAGCCAAATTGATCAAATATAAACCCAATTTCCAATTTGCAGGGTTGGGTGGGCTAACAAATTGTATCAGAGGCTTTGCACTGAAGCCTTTAAGAAAACGGAGCTATTGCCATGAACCCATGACTCCCGGCCCCCCCCCCAACACTTCATCACCACTATTAATACATAATCCAGGCCAGCGGATGACACAGAGTGAGGTGCGACTACAACCCCAGGCACAATAGCTGACGATGGTTATAGCGGGTAAATTCTGAGACTTCTCTCTCTGGTTCAGGTACCGTCATACACATCATCTCATTGAATTCTCACAATAGCCCTAAGAGGCTATTATCCCTGCATGTCACAATAGTTTTATGAAATATTTACCAATGGATTTTTCACCTGGAGAGGCTTTTGTTTACCTAGTCACCCTATGCTTTCCCCTGAAATACACCTTGGCATTTGGATCACTTGGAATAGGGTTGGTGTAGGAAAATAAAATAAAAAACAAACAAAAAGTACCCTTCCTAGCGTTCAAACTCCAAAACTTATGTCTCGTTCTAAACATCAGATTTGGAATTGAGGCAGATGTAGATATTTTCCCTTGTAGTTGGGAGAGACATAGGACTGAGAAAGGCCCAAGAGGCCCAAGGAAATACAGAGCTGGGATGTGAGAAAAGAGACTGACAGGTGTCGAGTGTCGACCAAGGACCAACTAGGACAGCAAGTGTCTGAAATAGGATGGATGCTGAGGTTGGAGAGCAGTGGAAGCAGCATGGGGCTGCAGGATCAGGGTGACCAGGTGACAACTGAGGGTCACACTCTCCTCATGCCGTGCTGACATATAATTAACCTCTGCCCACTTCCTTCTCCACATTCCAAACTATATGCTACCAAGAAAGAAAAGGTAAATGGCTAATTTTACTCTCAATTCGCTATGACAAAGTTTCCACCATCTGTAGAACGGAGGATCAAGGTAGAAATTAAGTTCAATTATAGACATATCTCAGAGATAGTGTGGGTTTGGTTCCAGACTATCACAATAAAATGAATAACACAAATAAAGCAAGTCACACAAAGTTTTTGGTTTCCCAGTGCATATAAAAGTTATTTTTATACTATATAGTGTAGTCTGTGAAATGTGTACTAGCATTGTCTCAAGAAACAATGTATGTGCCTTAAATTAAAAAATTTATTGCTGCCCTGGCTGGTGTGGCTCAGTGGATTGAGTGCCAGCCTGCAAACCAAAGGGTCTCTGGTTCGATTCCCAATCAGGGCACATGCCTGGGTTGCCAGCCAGGTTCCCAATAGGGAGTGTGCAAGAGGCAGCCACACATTGGTGTTTCTCTCCCTCTCTTTCTCTCTCCCTTCCCCTCTCTCTAAAAATAAAATAGATAAAACCTTTAAAAAATGTAATGCTAAAAAATGCTAACTATCTCTGAGCCTTCAGCAAGTCTTAATCATTTTGCTGGCAGAGGGTCTCAGCTCACTGCTGACGGTTGTTCACTGGTCAGGGTGCTGGTTGCTGAAGGCTGGAGTGGTGGTGGAAATTTCTTAAAAGAAGACACGATGCAGTTTGATGCATTAATTGACTCTTCATTTCATCAACAATTTCTCTGTTGCAGGTGATACTATCTGGTAACATTTTACCCATGGTAGAATTTCTTCCAATTGGAGTCAGTCTTCTCAAACCCTGCTGCTGCCTTATCAACTAAGTTTATGTAATATTCTACATCTTTTGTTGTCATTTTAATAATCTTCACAGTATCTTCACCAGGAGTATTTTCCATCTCAAGTAACTATTTTCTTTGCTCATCCAGAAGAAGCAATTTCTCATCCACTGAAGTTTGATCACCAGAACGCAGCAATTCAGTCCCACCTCCGGGCTCTGCTTCTAAGTCTAGTTCTCTTGCTGTTTCCACCTCATATGCAGTTACTCACCCTACTGAAGTCTTGAACCCTCTCAAAGTCATCCATGAGGGCTGGAATCAACTTCTTCCAAACTCCTATTAATGTTGATATTTCGACCTCTTCCCATGAATCATGACCGTTCTCAGTGGCATCTGGAATGGTAAGTTCTTAAATCCTCTCCAGAAAGTTTTCATCTTACTTTGCCCAGATCTATCAGAAAAATCATAACCTATGACAGCCATAGTCTTCTGAAATACATTTCTTACTAAGACTTGAAAGTCAAAATTACTCCGTGATCCAAGGGCTGCAGAATGGATGCAGAGTTAGCAAGTATGGAAATAACACTCATCTCGTACGTCTCCATCAGATCTCTTGGGTGACCAGGTGCATTGTCAATGAGCTGTAATATTTTGAAAGAAATCTTATTTTCTAAGCAGTAGGTCTCAATGCAGGGCTTAAAGTATTCTGTAAACTGTGTTATAAACAGATGTACTGTCATCCAGGCTTCGTTGTCCCATTTACAGAGCACAGGCAGAGTAGATATACCATCATGCTAAGGGCCCTAGGGTTTTCAGAATGATAAACGAGCACTGGCTCCACTTCAAGTCACCAGCTGCACTAGCCCCTAACAAGAGAGCCAGCCTGTTCTTTGAAGCTTTGAAGACAATCATTGGCTTCTCCTCTTCAGCTATAAACGGCCTAAATGGCACCTTCTTCCATTAGGAGGCTGTTCTCCTGACAGTGAAAAGCTGTTTAGAGCTGCCGCCTTTGCTATCTTAGCAGGGTCTTCTGGGTAACTCTCTGCGCTTTCTACACCAGCATTGCTGCTTTGTCTTGCTCTTTTTGTGTTGTGGAGACGGCTTCCTTCCTAAATCTTATGAACTAATTTCTACCAGCTTCCAACTTTTGTTTTTTCTTCTTTTGTGTAGCCGTTTAGTTTTATTGTAACAAAGTAACTTGTTCACTGTTAACGTTCAAAACTGAGCATCATCTTTCCCTTCCAGTAAAATAAAAAGAAAATTTTAAACTAAACAGGAACAAAATTATAATAGAGAAATGTCCATTCTGAACAAGATCCTACAGGCTCTGCTCATTCTCCCATTGAGTGGCAGGGCCCCAGTCCTCATTAGGAGGGGATTTTATTTTAAAAGTGTCATTTTAAATTGCGAGGATGTCTGTCAAATATCACAGTTAAACATGCCAAAGGAGAAGCCATGTTGTCAAAATGCCCAGTTAGCCCACCCAAACATCTCAAACCCACCCTTTGCTGACCTTCTATAGCCCTCGTTTTTTAAAGTATTTCTGTCTTCTTTTAAACAAGAGAAAGCAGACAGATACATGTTGGTAAATGCTAACTTCCACATTCACATAGAGACAGAGTGTAATCTCTGAGCCCAACACAGAGAAAGGAGGGAAAAAGCTAGAATCCCACGTGCTGCCACACAGGCGCCTTGCACCCTCCGGCTTCCAGCAGAGCTAAGGTCGCGGAAGGTTTTTTCTTTTCTACCCCAGAGCACACTGGTGTTGATTCCATAAAGTTTTTTGTCAAGATAGGAAGGGATAAAAATGAATTTGGAACAGAAAGAGGCAGAGATTCTTTGCCCACTGAGTTCTGCTCAATGTACCTCCCCCTCTCCCAAATAAGGTGAGAACCATGATGGAAAGGAGAGAAAAGAGACCTCAAAAACAGAGAGTGTGAGCGCGCGTGCACACACACACACACACACACACACACACACACAGACTGCAACTTGCTCCCAGGGACTGGAGAAAATTAAAAAGGAGGTTGAACCTCCTTTCATGTTCCATTCATGTTCTATTAGTCATCTTCTCCTTCGTCTTCCTCTCCTTCCTCCCCCTCATCATCATCTTATTCTTCACCTTCATCTTCATCCCCTTCTTCATCAATATCTTCCAACCCTTCTTCTTCATCACCATCATCTTCTTCTTCTCCTTCCCCTTCTTCACCATCCATACCAGGGACTAAGTAATACTGTAATGAATTTGGCCAAATATCATCTGTGATGACTTTTCCCGACTCATCTACACCTGCGTCAGAACGGTCAGCAAACCAGGTAAAGGGGCTCTCTGGTCCCTCACGCTGCCTGGCTTCATTCTGCATTTGCCTTGAATGTTTAGTCCAATCCTTTCCAGATTTCCATTTGATTTCAGTGGACTTTGAAGATGGATCATCACCTTCGTTCAGATGAAATTCTTTGGAGAGAACTTTATTTATGAAGGAAGGATTTTCTCAAAATAATAATCTATTCTGTAAACAGGTGTAATATCTTCAAATTCTGTCACTTCAACACTTGTCGAACAATGCGGTGCCTCTTCATCCTCTTTCCCTAAGCAGTGTAGACACCTGCAGATGGCTGACAAATGGTACAGAAAAATTTGGGATTTTGGCAATCAATTCTGACCTCTTCTGAAAAAATGGTTGGCGGATTTTGTTATATTTCTGTTCTACTTTCAAAATCTCCTCACTGGCTTGTTCATTAAATCCGTCTGTTTCCTTTTGCACTTCATCAACATGTTCAACTGCTTCTTGCTGTTCTTCTTCTTCCTTTGGCAAGTCCTGAGAGGTTGACTTTTTCTCTGATTTGGGGGCAGGAGGAGGTCTCAGCTTCTTCTTTTGGGGTGGGAATGAAGACTGGCGTTTGGGGGCCATGCTGTGAGGAAAGTCAGAGAATCACATCAAAGAGAAGTTGCACGGCTAGAAGAAGCTCTGAGAAATCTTCAGAAGATCTGCAAAAGGAAACTTTTCTTCTGCAGCTCCCTAACCTCTGTCACTCTCCACAGAATTGTAGAGAATTAGGGCCTTGCCCTGGATTGGGTGTTGACTTAAGAATGTTGTTGTGGGTTTGACCTTCTATCCAGACCACTAAAAATTTCTCCATATTAGCAATAAGTCTGTTTTTCATATGTTCACTGGAGTAGCACTTTTAATTTCCTTCAAAAACTTTTCCTTTGCATTCACAACGTGACTAACTGTTTGGCACAAGAGGCTTAGCTTTTAACCTATCATGGCCCTCCTCACTAAGGTTAATCATTTCTAGCTTTTGATTTAAAGTGAGAGACGTAGGAGCCTCCCTTTCACTTGAACACTCACAGGCCATGGGAAGGTTATTAACTGGTCTAATTTAAGTGTTGTTATGTTTCAGGGAATGGGGAGGCCTGAGGAGAGGGAGCAGTCAGAACACACACCTTTATTGATAAAGTTTGCCATCTAATGCGGTGCGATTCGTGGTGCCCCCAAAACAATTACAATAGTAGCTCAAAGCTCACTGATGACAGATCACCATGACAAATATAATAATAAAAATGTTTGAAGTACTGTGAGAATTACCAAAACATGACAGAGGCACAAAGTGAGCAAATGCTGCTAGACAAATGGCACTGATAGACTTGCTCGATGCAGGTAACTTTTGACTTCTCAAAACTTAACTATACTGGCCCTCAGCTGCCATAAGGGGTTGGTTCCAGATCCCCTACAGACACCCAAATCCACAAATGGTTGAATCCCTTATATCAAATGGCACAGACAACACACACAGTCAGTGCTCTGCACCTGTGGAGTCCCGAGGGCAGGTTGAAAATACTGTGGATTCAAAATCCATGGCTACGGAGGGCTGATGAAATTTATTGAAAAAAAATCAGTGTAGGAGTAGACCCACGCAATTCAAACTTGTGTTGTTCAAGTGTTAACTGTCTTGGTAATATACAGCAAGTTTCGTGAATCTCAAAAGCATTATGCTGGGCAACAGAGGCCAGCCTTAAAAGGTTACGTACTATATAATTCCATTTATATGACATTCTCCAAAAGATGACACTGTGGTGCTGGAGAATAGATCAATGGTTGCCAGGTGCTAGGAAAGGGGACAGTGTGTCTCAATTGTGCTTGTGTTAAAATTCACCAAAAAGAAGCCAATTTTACCATCTGATCGTTTTAAAAATAGAATTTTGCAGGGCAAAAAAAAAAACCCCTCTATTTTTAAAAATAACATTACTTTTTAAACTAAAAGAAAACCAGTGAGATCTCATTTTTATGCCCCTCAGATTAGCAAAGGCTAACACCCTTGATAATAGCTTTTATCAAGGCAAGAGGTTGGTAGAAATTGACTACTGGTAGGGCACTAAGTTGGTAAATCATTTTAAATGGTAACCTACCTATTAGAATATTAAATATTTCTACCTAATAATTACAATTATTGTGTAGGAAAGCACTTGTATGCATGCCCAAGGAGGTTTATATAGGGATCTTCACTCTGGTATTGTAATCATATAAATCAGAGAACAGCCTAAAGTGTACTGGTAGAGGGTGGCCAAGGATATATATCTGCATTCTGGGATGCAATGCCAGTTTAACAAGAGTGAGACAAATCTACTTGTGGCAGCATGGATTTAGCTCCAAGACATTTTCACGTGGGGGGAAAAAAAGCAAATTGCAAATCAGTTCATATCACATGCTACCATTTATATATATAAACAATATTGCATAAGGGCACGCACATAATGATATAATAAGTCTATAAGGTATACAACAAATTAGGAAGAGTACTTACTTCTGAGAATTAGGAAAAGGGAGCAGCTAAAGAGATTTGGGGTTCTTTTCTACATTAAAATGTATTAACGTGTTACTTGTGTGTTTAAAAAACAACTTGTTTTTAGAAGGAGCATACCCTAAAACAGAGAAAGAAGGCAAAGTGGTCAAGTGAGAGGTCTGCCACCCCAGAAGGAGCAGGTGGCCCCAGGCTCTGGGAAAGTGCAGTCCCTGTGGATCCGAGAAGTCAGGCCTGGGCTAGGGAAATCACGGAATAGGGTCTACTCCACATCTGTGGTGAGCAGGGAGCCCCAACGTCTCTCCTGGCCCCAGAAATCCTGGTGAGAAACTGTGAAATGGCCCCAGAGAAGCGAGGAAAGAACCGGTAGGGAAAGTGACCAGGCAGTTCGCTCCTAGCTTCCCTGCACGCTGTTCCTCGGCTCACCTGCACCTTCAGGACAATGTTCAAATGCTGTCAGGAGGCCCCTGCCTCCCTGTCCAGCATCCTCCTGCGGCTCACCTGTTATGGTCCAGCCTTACAAATGACAGTGCACAGAGCAGAACGCCCGCCCACATCCCTTTGCATCTGCTGGCATGTTTTCTCTGCCTGGAACACTCAGGAATTAGGGCAAGTGCTTCTTTCTTGGGAAAACCTTTCCTGATTCTCTGTTCGCTTCCGTGCCCCTCTTCTGTGTGCCCCGAGCACCTTACAGACATCCCCTTGCCAGTTTACTCTGCCATCAACTTGCGTGTCCCTTCCTGCTCACCACTGTATCACACTCATCTCTGGTCGCCTGGTGTCACGGTGGTACCTGCCGGGTGGTAGGTACTCGAAAGTGCGTGCTTTTTGAAATGAATTCTTGGGCTGTTTATTGAATTATTTCAAATACAAGTAAAATCAGATCCAAGTTGAGAAGGCTCCTCCTGGAGGTGCTGATTTATTTCTGTCATTCCCTGATGGGGAAACGGGCCAAGCCAACCTGTGCTAATAAAGGCAGACATCCGGGGGGGAGAAATTCCCTGAATTACAGCACTTGCTGATACGGTGTCAATAGTCCCAGCACGATCGATTTCAAGCTACCAACATGTCCCGTGGAAGTGAGCTGGGAAGACGTGCACAAAATCAGCTCGCCCAAGCTAGCGCGAGCTGGTCCAGCACCCTGCTGGCCCAGGAGCCTCCTCGGACCTGCTCAGCCCCCAGCTATGAAGGACAGCGGCTAGCTGGGGCTCTGAGCTGCCCTGTAGGCTAAGGCAGATGTCCCCTGGCTCAGGCCACTGAACTCCT
The DNA here is from genome assembly GCA_004026545.1 of Mormoops blainvillei. Classification (NCBI taxonomy): domain Eukaryota; kingdom Metazoa; phylum Chordata; class Mammalia; order Chiroptera; family Mormoopidae; genus Mormoops; species Mormoops blainvillei. Next base: position 86,557 of record PVJD01006221.1, read on the forward strand.
GCCTGACCATCTCTGACCGGCCACTCCTCAAAGGTGTCTTCAAAACTCACCTCCTCCAATATACTTCCTGGGACTGCCCAGGGCAGCCAGGCACCCGCCGACATTAATGAACTGAAGCCGGACTCCAATTGCTCTTTTCAAGTTCCCATGACTCATTCATACTTTACATGTAAACTCACAGTTATTCTCATATTAGGCTCTCCTTGTTTCTTTTCTACTTATCCCAGTTTGCTCAACTGGATTGCAAGCTCGGTCAGGACAAAGACCGTTTCATGTGTTTCGCTTGGATCTTTTTCTCACCTGGCACAGTGCTGAGCACAGAGCAAGTACTTAATATAAAATTAGCACCAGGCTGAAGTGCCCGTTTGGAGATTAAATCACAAGGACTCGGTGAGCACGTCTCGGGTGCTGTATGCCGTCACCTCGTTTGTTTGCGTGGTGTCTCACCCCTGGACCACGTTTTGGGCTCTACTTCTGGTTCTTTTCCCATCTGTCATTCAACATGGGATCTCCGCTCTCTGGTCCACCTGCTCGACTGCTTCTCAGTTCGTAAATACTTTCTAGTTCCCACCAACTGCTTCTTCAGTGCCAGTCGCCCTCCTGGTTTGCCCCTCACTGCCAAATGTGACCTCTCACGAAGAACAGATGATGGAGGAATAAACAGAACAGGTCACTGTCCCTCCAGACCTCACCAGACTTGCTACCAGTGGTAATGGCCACCCATGATGCTTTACCTTGCCGTTGCCTCTATCCAAGGAGCCTTACCAAACCTCCAAGACCTATATCCAAGCCCCCTGTATTTAGCAGGTTTCAACATATATTTATTATACACCTAACAACGACTTCCTGGTTTTAAAAAAACAACTGCATTTTGTCATTCTTCCCACTCAGTGAGACAGATCCCTTTTCTGAACCCCTGGGACACCTGTGGTCAGCGCCTCTTGTTACATTCATCATAGTTTCCCTGTACTAATCTATTTATGTCTTTGCTTTTGCCAACGCCCCCATTAGATGGTAAGCTCTCAACAGTGACTTTTTAATACATGACTATCTTTATATTTCCGGCATCCCTCGAAGGCAGAGTTTTGTGGCTAGCAAGGCTCAGTGGGCATTTTTGATTCGACTCAATTCACTAAATTAAATTGCTAGATAATGAATGGATGAATGAAACTATTCATACGTGGTTCTCCGAATCTCCCCTCAGTGCCCAGTCCATGGCTCTTCACAGAGCAGACCCTCAGTCAGCGCCGTTGATAGACTTTTTGATGTGTTTGAAAACAGAGAGGGAAGATTCCTGGTGAGTCAGAGGTTTTATTTGCTCAGTATGTTTCAGCTGCAAACCCTAAAACAGCCATAGCCCCCGAGGTTTCAAAACCAGAACTGCAATCGCTGTCCGTCTAGAACCAGGCTGCCACCGAGAAGGGCCTAGAGAACAAAGTGCTTCTGAATGGCTCTGTCCGAGGCGTGTCTGAAGGCAGAAAATCCCTCAGGCTTCCCCTGGCCGCCTCCAGGACGGGCTCTAATGTCAGCCTCCTCCAGGAGGCTGAGCTTCTGCCTGGCCCCGTGCGCCTGAAATGATTTTCTCTTTTCTGCAAAGCCAAAGCCACGGCATGGCTTTGTGGACCAGAACCACTTCCTAGAAACCAAGTCCATCTGAGAAATAAGGGGGGCCCTGGCGGTCTGCGGTTTTAGAAGGCGTTTCCTTCGACCTGAAGCGCAGGGAAGGACAGCGATCCACAGCAGACCCAGGAGAACGAGAGCAAACCTGGCTTGGGAGGTCCGGAGGGCACTTTCCAGCCCCAGCCCTTCCAGCAGCAAGACCCCCGCCAGAGCAAGTGCTTGCTGGGAGCCTGGGGGAGCAAATGCCCTGAGACATGGGTGTAGCCAGTTCCGGGGGTGCCGCTGGTTTTCAGAGAGAGTGTCAAGGAACAGAGGGCGGAACAGCCTGCAGAGTCGTGAGCTGTACGCTGTGCAAGGGCTGAGTGGGCTGGGGGGGGGGGGGGGGGGGGGGGGTGCAGAGAGAGACGGAGACTGCAGGCGCACAACCAAAGTGGAACTCAGTCTGCAGACACTTCCTGCGGGCCGGGTTTAAGCATGTCTCACTGTCCAGCCTGTGGATGGGGAAGGGGCCTTTTCAGCTCCACTGGCAAAAGAAGAGGCTGCAACTTGTACCCTCAGAGGCAAATGCCCCAAGAGCAAAACAGCCACAAGCCATCAAAACTGCCCAGATAGGTGGATGTCTATAATAACAGTGTGATCTCAATGGCTCTGGGCAAACCTCCCAGTTTAAAAAAAAAAAAATTAATTTTACCATGAGCCAGATAACACCTGAAATTCCATCAGGGCTTTGCCTGAGATTTCAATGTCTATAAAAGTACAACACGTAGGGGGAGCACTTCAACTCTATCAGTTATTTACACCTTCTGTCTGGAACCTTTCTGGATCCTTCCCTGCAGGCAGGTTTTCTGAGGGGTGGGGATGGAGGCGGTGACAGTGGAGATAGTGACAGAGCCAGAGAGCTGTGACTAACTGAGGGAGGGCCGGGCTGGGAGGAGCAGAGGAAACAACATAGGGTAGACTTGAGCTTCTAAACGAACTGCCCCCTGCATAGTTTTGCCTGGGGCGAGTCCTGCAGATCACTGACAGGTTCGCCCCCTCGATCAAAGAAATCAGGCTCTGGGTTCCCCTAACCAAGGCCGGCCCCAGGGGCAAAGACCTGCATAGTGTCACAGGCCCCCACGCTCAGAGGGGCCCCACACTTTGCTTAATGCTCCGCGGTCACCATCTTGAAATTCCTAAACATTTTTAAACCAGGAGCCCCACGCACTCTACATCCGGCCCTGCCTCTAGCCATGGCCCCAGCAAACCACAGGGCCCTCTGAAGTGGGGGCAGCCGAACTTGGCAGTTCTCTCCTCATCACACATCTATTTCCTTCGGTCTATTTTTACACATCAGGGGATATTTGAAGAAATGTCCTTAATTCCGAGCACTTTAATTCACCTCCACCAGCTAAGCCTCTTTCGAGGTGACTTAGGCGTCATGTGATCCATCCTATTATTAGCACAGGCTAGGCCATTCCCAACCCCCAAACTCCCGCTTCCCTTGCCCTTATATATCTCTCTCTCTCAGCAGAAAAGTGGCACATGACCTCCTAGCCTCAAGAATACTTGGCACAGGTCCCTGCGTCTCGGCCGCACCTATTGTTCTCATCCAGAGTGGCACTGGCTTCTAAGAGTCTTGCTGACATTTCTGACTTTTAGTGGGGAATGCCATTAGTCAACCGGCAGCATCTGTTTTGGAAAAATGAAATAGCTCATGTCAAGGCAAACACAGTAAATAATCCTTCAACAATCCAGGGGAGGTGTGGGGGCAGCGAAGGCAGGGTTTTGTCTTCTCATTATTTGAAATGCATTTAATCTGCGGCGGGATCCCTCCACACCCAGGCTAAGGTTACTGGACATAGAAAGAAGACATCAGAAGCTCTTTAGAAATGTGGGGTCCACACCAGGGTATTAAGAGTATAAGTGGGCTATTCAACACATGTGTCATGGAGAATGAGTGGGCCAACAGGAGGCCCATGAAATAGCTCTTCAGGGAAGAGGAACTATGACCTCCCTTGTGGTTTAAAACTATAGAAACAGACTCTCGCTGACTAATTCTTGGTAAGCGTGTCCTTCCTAAGGAGAGGCGGTACGGATGGGTCCAGCAGGTAAGTATGGTTTCTGGAACCAGGTTGACTGGGTTCCAATTTTTTTTTTTTTGAATTTATTTTTCAATTATAGCTAACATACAATAGTATATTAGTTTCAGTTGTACAACACAGTGATCAGACATTTATACACCCAGATAAGTCTAGTAGGTTGGGTTCCAGTTTTGACCCTCTCCCTTACTAAGCATTGACCTTGGGCAAGTTACTTAACCACCTTGTGCCTCTGTTTCTTTATCTGAAAACAAATAACTTATAACTACCTCAGGATTAATGAAGCATAAATGAATTGGTATTTGGTGGATTAAAGATGGCTGCAAATTCTTTGACATTCTTCCTATGGAAAGGTGAGATTTTATTCTTCCTTCTCTTGATTCTAGGCTGGTCTATTATGGTTTTGGCTAATAAAGTAGAAAAGAAATGAAACTTGCCAGTTCTGGGCCTAACCTTTAAAAGAACTGGTAGTGACCACAGTCATCCCTGGCTGACTACCTCATTGGAAAAGCCCCATGGAGAGGCCGGAAGGTTGTAGCAGAGGAAGAGGAACACAGGTAAACCAGCCTTCCAGCCACTCCACCAAGGCACCAAGCTCGGGAGGAAAACATCTTGAGGTCCACACACCAGCTCAACCACCAGCTGAATGCTGCTGAATGACCCCAGCTGACACAATCTGAAGCAGAAGAATCGCCCAGCAGAGCCCTGCCCTGGTTTCTGACCCATGAAATCGTCAGATATAGTAGAACCATTATTGTTTCAATGTTCTAATTTTTCAAGAAGTTTGTTAATCAGCCACACAGAAATTCAGCAATCTATGCAGCACTGTACAGGACAACCTTTGCATAAAAGCAGGATAGTACCCGCAACACGGCCGGCATTCAATTAGTGTTAGCTCTTCCAAATTCTTCGGGGACTTACACAAATTGGTGATATTGGATGGGTCAAATTTTCTGAATATTTTAAAACACTGGAACCTATATCTAAAAATCTACAACCTGAGCTCATTGCCGTTAACCAAACATGCTATATTACTTTTCCCTCTACTACTCCTGTTCATTCAGTTCCCTCTTTCATTTCCTAGCACTATTCAATTTTCAAATGTTTTTACCTGGCCACCCCTTTTCATATTTTGTGTCAGTGCTCCTCAAACCTCAATGCATGCATGGGTCACCTAGCATTTTGTAAAAAAAAGGCAGATTCTGATTTAGTAGGTCTGGGACAGACCTGAAATTCTACTTTTTTAACAAGGCCCCAGGTGATGCTATTGCCTCTGCTTTGAGTGACAAAACATAAGTCTCAGCTCAGGTATTACTTCCTCCAGAAAGTCTTCTTAATTCCACTTTCTCACCCCAACCTTGGGTTAGATGCTGCTGAAGAATCTTTGGCTACCAAACTAAAGACCAATTTTTAAATTCTTCAGTGCTGGTAAAGCCCCAGTTTTATGTTAAGTTCTCCTTCTTCCCCCATTTAATAAATCTAAATGCCATTTTTGGTATTCCCTTTCTTCTCACTTCAATTTTTTTCACAGCTGTTCAAGTGACTTGGTTAGGAAATATTAGAAATCTGCTATAGTAAAGTAAGTATTTTCAGACAGATTTTTTTACTCTTCTGAAAAGGTACATATGGAAGAAACAGGACTTCTTCTGTTCCTGGGTGTTAGACTATTGATGTCTGGAGCTACTGCAGCCATCCTGTGATCATGAGGGAATCTATGCAACTTACTAAGTGAGATGGTGAAATGAGAAGGTAAAAAGAACCTGGACATGTGTCCAGCCACTAAACTAACCAACTCTAGACTTTCCTACATTAGCACTTCTTTGTATGGGAGACAATGTATCTCCTTAGTGTTCAAGCCATTTTAAGCCAAGCTTTCTGTTACGAGTAGCCAGGAGCATCTTATTGTGGATTCACATGCCCCAGTTCTCATTCACCTATAAGCCACATGTATCTCTTTATCATTGCACTCTCCATATTATTCTGTGATAACACATGTGTCTCCTCTGGTGAGGTATCTCTTGCAGTTATTCTTTGCATATCCAGCACCTGGTATAGAGTAAATGACATGTACTTTATGAACTGAAGTGAACTCACCCAAGTGTTTTCAATTCAAGCAAAATTAAATTTTAGCCACTCCAGGTACTCTCCCCTATCGAGGTTTGACCTTGAAGAGCTGCCTCTTGATGTTTTGCACGCCTCAAACTCATCTTTCACTAAAACATCAGTAGTCCTGGAATACAATCTCATTTCGATATTAACCTGAAAGAACTACCATTAAGAAGGTTGCACAAAGGCCACATGACTCATACTAAGACTGAAAATGATTTTAAAAAATAATAATCGTGCTAATGATTAGAGTGGTCCCTTGTCTTTGTGCAAGAATCATGGCTACCATTAGCTGAGTCCACCACACCCCAAATACACCTCTCTATGTATCATCCCCAACAAACAGAGATAAGTAGCTTCCTACAGGTCTCGGGGCCAGTAAATAATGAGGTCCAGATTGGAACCCACGTGTCTGACCCCTAAGCTTGGAATCTTCCCATTTAGCTCCCCACCAAATCTCTTTCCGAGCACCGTATGCTTATTGGAGTGCCTCTCTGCGTGGGACGTCCTTGTGTTCTAGGAATAGCTGGGGGTGTGACCAATCACATTGTTCTGATATCACAAGGGTGGGCAGAAGTAGGTTTCCAGTGGTTCGTACGAAAAAGACAAGCAGGTTATGGTTGTAATAATACCAGAATAAGCTCTGTGTTTCGTGTACTCACAACCATAAACCTACGTTTGCCCATCTTTGTATTCATGCCGCTAACTGAATCTAAGTTGCACTGGGGTCATTGTAGAGCTTCCCCCTTCCCCATCTTCCAGTTTATTATCTTAAAAATCCATTTCAAATAAGGAACCACTTTTGAGAAGGAAAAATAACCTTATGTGACTGAATAGTGGAACTCTTTTCAGTGCTAAAGGAAAAAAAAAAATTAAGTTGGCCCAGTTTTTCATAGTGGCATGTTGATGAAATGCCATGAATGAATTGTGGAATGAATGAATGAAATATTTCAAAGTGGAAAAATAAATCACGAGGAAGAACTAATTCCCCAAAGAAACAGGGCCGCGGATAGCAATTTCCTAATTTCCAGCCCCTCTCACATTCGTCATCCTGAGAAGACCCCTCTGTCAAATCCTCTTTGATGGAGACATGAAGCTGGGGCAGGAAGGAGAATTGCAATCTTTAGAGCTTATCTTTGCTCCCATCCCAGGCTTGAGGGCCGTGGGACGTCTTTGTGTCCATGAACTGAGTGGTCAGCACTCATCGCTGGCCACTCAGTGCAGCCGTTAGAGGTGAAGACACAGCGGGTACTACCCGATGCGGCGGGTAAGGGCATCACAGGGGACATGCTTTCATCTCTCACGAGAGCACCTGAGTTTTCCTACTCAAGGCTCCCCTTAAAACCAAAATCCTTCTCTCACAGATTATCTAAAACATAATTATTTCTATTTTCTTAACTCTCTGATGATAAGCTTCCAATATTTAACTACTCCATCAGGTGTCGACTGGCTCCATACCCAATACAATAGCAAATAGTGGTAGCGCAATTCTGAGCACCGGAAAGGCACTCAATGCATTTTTCTTTTTTTAACTAAATAGAAGGAGGCCAGGTTGACAATTTTCCTTCCACCGCCACATCCAGGTCAATTCTTGCCCTGCCCCCTCCTATCCTCTGGCATCAGTTGCATACATTTGATTGGCACAGACTCGATCTACTTTAGGGGAGCCCAGGGGTGGTGCCTGGCACCGGAACCCAACAGAATGTGCGTGTCATTCCCATCGGATGTGGTGACCCCCCCCACCCCAGAGGGGTGATGGTATCCAGCAGTCACTGTGTGGTGGTCTCACAAGACACACCCCTGGGCGATCCCCCAGACACGAGCTGAATGTCCCAGCACCTTGTCATTTTGCATGGGAGGTAGGAGCCAGGAGGAGAAATAGATGGGGAGTAATACTCATAATAGCTGAGGCAGCTAAAACAGAATACCACACACAGAGGTTTGTGAACAACAGAAATGGGTTTCTTACAGTTCTGGAGGCTGGAAGCCCAAGATCGGGGTGCCAGTGTGGTCAGGCTCTGGCGAGTGCCCACTCTGGGTGACAGGCAGCCTGACTTCTCATTGTGTCCTCACTCGCTGCAGGGTCTCTGTGAGGGCACTGATCCCATTCTTGAAGGCACCACCCATGTGACCCAATCACCTCCCAAGGCCCCCACCCCCTAATGCCATCCCATTAGGATTTCAAGGTATGAATTAGGGGGCTCACAAACATTGAGACCACAGCAAGAGCCTGAGACTGCTAAGCCCATCCCATTGACGTTTGATGAGTGACCTACGCGGACTACTGTGCTGCCTTCCTTCTGACCAACGAGGACACTGAGGTCCTCAGGAAGCTCCCAGCGTCTCATGGTTTGAAGCTGGTAGAGCGAGAGTATGAATGCAGGCCTGTCTGCTTCCAGAACCACGCCTGTGCATCACGCCCGCCCTCCACGCATGGCTCCCCCCTCCTGGGGGCGGGGACTCTCAAAGGCCTCAAGCTCCGGATGTTTAGCCCGGTCCCATCGGCTATCCTACGGTGGCTGCCCTGCCACAGGTACCCACTTCCTGCCCTGGGTGTCCACCTCATGGTATATGTATCTATTTCATGTGCCATACATGTCACCAAAAAATTCAGGTCCTGGATTTTAAATTCCCCCAGGACACTTATCAGCCAGGCATCAGGGGTCTCCGAAGACGGCTTCACCCTCCAGCCTGACCACTCTTTCCCCCTCCCCGGCACCTGCAGTGCCCATCACGCTGGTCTTCTCACTTTTCCTCTGGCCCACTCGGCCCCTGCGCCGCCACGCATCCCCTCTCCCGACCTCCTCAGCGCGTGCACTGTGCCCCACTCAGCATCCGCTTGCCTTCTCTCGTGCCCTGTGCATTAACAGCTTTCTGTTTTTAATATCCTTTTTTCTGATTGGATTGTAAGCTCCTTAGAAGCGGGACCGTGCCTTGGCCTTGGTTTGTACTGCTCTTCCAATCCTGTCCTTACAAACTCCGGCCTATTGCGCCGGGGGCGTGGAGAGAGTACATACCAGAAAAGGCTTCCTTTAGGCCCCAGAGCCACGAGGCGTCTCGCCCCCTTCGGGTATGGAACTAGAGTTGGTCAACGAACCAGCCAACCTTTCTTAATCATTTGACCTCCCCCTGCAGTCACTGGGGTGGCATTCCACCCCCACCTCCAACAGTCACCCTTACAGAGAAGCGCGCTCTCTCTGTCTGTCTCTCTCCCCCCCGCCCCAGTCCCCATGGAGACTGGCAGAGCCGTGGGAAGCAGGCTGGATGCCTCCCCCTGGACTCGGTGTACATTCTCACAGGGACACATTCTGTCTTAGCAGCAGCTCAGTCGGCTCCCACAGTCCCAGCCATCTCCAGCATCAAGGCCCCCAGATGGCACGTTCTGCGGAGCATGCGGTGATGAAGGGAGGCACCAGCTAGGGAAGGGAGCAGCCTGGGGGCTGAGTGCCACCAAATCATTTGTCCCTCCATCCTGGCCCTTCTGCAAGATGTCTTGCTCCTAGCAGGCATCCCGATGGTGAGAGAACCACATCCACCCTGTGAGTGCTGGAGGCACTTTGGGCAGAGGAGGTTGCTTTCTTCTTTCTAATCAGCCTTCCTTCCCTCCTCGCTCAGGCTGAGTTGGAAAGCCCTTGAAAGGTAGCAGATTGCAGGCACTGGAGGCTGGTGTCTTCTGTTTATCCACAGAACAAGGACATTGGCCAACGCAAGAGCCCTGTGCTGTTCCTTCCATGTGCTCCTGGCTCCAGAGCCACTGAAGCAGGACTCCTGGGCTGCCCAGCGCTCCAGCCCCCACCCCCAGCCTCCCGCTCCCCCATGCTGCTTCAGAGGGCGCTAACAGTGTGTTCTCTGTGGCAGGGGGTCTCCAATTGTGGGGTTATGACCCACCAGTGGAACATAAAATGCCAGGTCACAACTAGCAATAGTTTTAATGAAATGGAATGGAACATAGAAGGGCATCACATGTGGAAATGGCATTGTTTCATCACATTTTTGTTACACACACACACGCACGCACGCACGCACGCACCCTCCTTCCTTTGGGTCACAATCCCAAAGATTTGCAAGCCTTTGTTCCACAGGCTAGACGAGCCAAGCCTTGCCCTTGGCCCTGGTTCTGGCATGGTGGCCTTCTGGGGTAGTGTGGGACACTTCTTCGAAGCTGACCAGCCCTCTCCTCTTACCACCAATCCAAAGGAAATGCCTGCTGAGAGCAAGGCACAGGGGCGAGGATGTAGGAGCTGAGAAGACTACGCAGTGGTTTCTGTCCGCCAAGGGTCTGTACTGGGAATGGGGCTGAAACAAGGCCGGCAGACTGGAAGAAGATCCATGAACATCTCATAACGTGGTGGAGGGAGATGTTAATTCCCATCGCTGAAGAGACCCTCGGGAGTTCCACTTTGACCAAACGTCGTCAGCAAGTTTTGCAATAAAGGGGCATTACTGTCTAAGGTGCGGCTCTCAGAATTATGGATGTGCTGTTCACTTGTGTCTGAAATGCCTAAATTCCCTGAGGCTGGGTCATTAGCCCTCTGTGGCCCACCCTTTATAAAAGCCAAACTGCGCAGGGTTCTCAAAAGGTACCCCTTGAGAGTCTTCCCTGCTCTAGGTGTCGGCACGCCGTGTCATTCCTAGAGAAGCTAGGACGGGATCAGGGGACTGGACTTTACCCCTGTCACTGAAGCGCCTTGCTCTTTGACTCTGGGTGACTACGAGAGGCAGACCGTTAGCTATGAGGGTGAGATGTGGACAAAAAGTGGCCATCTCCAGTCTCACTGATGGTGAACTTGTCGGGACACACGTCCAGGAACAGTGAGGATTGGACAGACTGTCATTGGTTTTTCCCACTAGTTGGAAAGATCTTCGTACCACCCAGACACAGTAAAAGCCAATTCTCTGCTGTCTTGGACATTTATTCTCTGCAGCTGTGAAAAATGCCTGTTATCTGATGAAACACAAAGGATTATGGAGCACAGCTGGCTTGAATATGAACCAACATTCACAAGTAAAGCAACCGCTCTGGCCTTAGGGATGGTTTTTCTGGGGGGAGGCAGAAATCCCACCTGGGCCAAGTGGTGGGTATGTCCTGTCTTGGCACCTGTCCTGCTCACCCTTTGCCCAAAGATGGGATTCCAACCAAGAGACGCTGTGACTTCACATGCAACAAGCTTACAGTTATTTCTAAAGCTCTATTTGCAAGTAGCAGCCCCCTGCCTTTAAGGTCACCATTAGGGAATATCCATATTAAGCACAGAGAGGCGAACTGATACATTTTTACTGAAATACTGGCGGCTGCCAATTATCGTTTTGGTTCCAAAGCCAGAGATAGTCTTTCATGAAATTGACAACGGGCTGGTGGCTCAAACTCACCATTTTCCCTTTGTGAACCTTTTCCCCAATGTCTCCGTCCCCATCTGTCTAAACTAGAGCCCGCACCCGCTGCTCCAGGACCCTCCCTCTCACCCTGAGCCTACCGTAACACCCGTGAGAAGCTGGGTAGTGACTGCGTTACTTTTCATAGTGGACAGGAAGAGTGACAAAGGTTAACATACAGCAGTGATCTGGTGGTGGAGAGGCCAGCACAGTGAATGCTGGGTGGTGCACTTTGGGGCAGAGTGAAGTAACTCAGAAGTCATTCCACCCAGAGGCCACTGATTCCTCTCACTACTAAGGCAACTTGGCTCTTTTCCACCATTCATAATAATGACTGTCTGAGTGAAAATGTGCTGACATCTTAATGAATTCTTCCCAACAAATGGGTTCCTGGATGGTTGGGGAGAGCAGGTTGGGACCAAGTCAGTTATAATTGCTGATGACATGAGCAATCGATGCAATGGCAGGAGATAGAAAAGTGATGATAGTTCATCATCCCTGGGTAAAGGTGTGTTCATTTCCTCACTTCCCATCACACAGGGTTCGGCTTGGGAAATGGCATTAAGAGGGAGAAGCGGTATTTCCTTTTTATTCTCTAAAGGAGGAGCAAAAGGTTGTATCAAGAATAATTTGATAAAGATATGTTACACCTTCCCTTCCAAAGCAAATATACTTCGCGATGTACGTTGCAGGAAAAGATCTCTCCGTATCCTCATTAAAACGCCAGTGGTTATTTTCAGGTGAAGTCTCAGTGTAAAAGCAATGCCTGCACCCAAAAGAACTATCATCATGAGACTGGAACGAAAAGGGACTTTATTTGGCCAAAATCAGTATCAAAAAGTATTGACCCAATATCAATCTCCACACCTGTGAAGCACTTTATAGTTTGTCTTGAAACTTATATTTTTCAACCCCCTTTTATACAGTCCCATGAGTCTTGCAGGGCAGCTTCTAATCCCCCCACTTTACTGATGAGGCCAACAAAACGGACTGTTGAAGGACCCTCAGCAGCTGAGGCTTTAACTCAGTCTCCTATCGCAGGCCCTCAGCATTTCCCTTAATGCTGTGTGACCTCTCAAATTTCATCCACACAATTCACCCTGAGGCTGGTAGTGGCCAGAGTGGCTGCTTATAGAAATGTCTGAGGCGGGGGTTGTCACTGAACCGGGACGTAGACTCGGGTATTAGGTAAGCCAAGTGGCTCTCGGACTGGAGTGTGCATCAGACCCCCTGGAAGCTGCTAAACCACGTTGCCGACTCCACCCCACCGTGTCTGATGTAGGACAGGAGGTCTGTGATGGTGTCCGAGAATCTGCATTTCCAACAAGCTCCCAGGTGATGCTGGGCTTTGGACCCAGGCCCACACCTGAAGAACCAATGATCTCGCGTTGTCTCATTAGCCAAAAGCGCCCTAAAGGCAGAGGCAGCTCTTCCCTCCTCCTCGCCTCATCTCCCAGCGCCTCCGCTGCTGTGGTCTCCTCCGGAAGGAGCCTGCACCGTGAACACCACAGGCCTCCTCCCCTGCCACGTACTTCAGATCTACACTAGTCGATGACATTTCCCCATTGTGGTGAGATCCGCGCTTCATGGCTATCATTCTAAGTCCTTGCCTTTCACTCTGGGTTCTGAGAAACATCAAAGACTTTAAGTCAGAAATGAGGAACATTGTGGCCTTAGCCACAAGAGCCGCGCTGCTAACTGGCTCCAGGGGTTCCGTACCATCCCATATCCAAATCCCCCAGCCTCCCCGCAAGATCCCAAATGCACATTAGTGCATTCAAGGCTCTGCGAAGTCCTGAAGGATGTAAACCAGTTTAACTTGGCTTAACATGGTTGTTCTTGCCAAGTTTATGTGACTACAGATGCCTCCCCTTTCCTTGACAACACTTCCACCATTTCAGCAAGTAAATGGAATAAATACCCATCGGGAAAGGTTCCATTAGGCTGTGAGTCGCGGGTCCTATGGAGTTGGCTGGATAATTCCTCAGTCTCCTGTTTACTCCTCAAGTGCAAGGGCGTCTGCCCTGGAAAACTCATAGCTCAGAGCAGCAGAGCAGGGCACGTGCTTCATGTGGGCAGCCAGATCCCAAGGAGGAGGAAGGAATTTCTCTCCAGTTTACCAGGCGGATGGGTCATTCCACCTCTCCCAGGGCTGAGTGAGTGCGGAGGCGGAGGCAGGCCAGGCTGCTCCCCAAATAGAGAGCCCTCGGCGTGAAGAAAACAAGGAGGGGAAGAAGCATCCCCCCCAGTCGCACCCCCAATGGGGCTGAGCGAGAATCAGAGACAGAGACCGGCCCCCTGTAAGCCTTTACTGTGGTGCGGGAAGATGCACGCGTGAAGCAATACTAGACATTATAGCATTCAAGTTGTCAATCACAGTAGGTAACCCAAGAAAAGAGTCATCCTGCCTCAGAAATGCTTCACACATTTGATGTCACTTGGGTCACTTATGTCCCCCAGCAGATGGGCTCCAGGACAGGAAAGGACCTACGCCACTCCTGCTGGCAAACGCAGGCGACCCCAGCCAACCCGATCTGTTGAGTCCTGGCACAAACAGCCATGCCCCACTGAAGCCAGTGGACCCTCAGAGAATGAACGCTCCTACGTGTTAGTCAGCCGACATATGGCGGGTATCGTTTTCCTGCAATCCAGGATGAGGGAAGCACTTAAACAATTCCTGTCCTGGGCAGCGTGCTCCAGACCATGATCACCCTTCATGATCCCAATAAACTTCAAGGTCACAAGCCAAATTCTATTTTCCTGAGGGAGAAGGGCTGCAGGATGATATAGGAAGCCCTAAGACGGCCAGGGGTCAGGAACCAAGCCAGCTGTGTATCCTGTGTGGACATAGGTCCTGGGTCCCTGGGAGCAGGCACTTCCGCCCAGTGGTCTCCTTGCTCCTGCACATGGACATTAGTTCCTCTGGTGTTCCTCTGGGGGCCCCTCCATGTCTCAGTGCTCTCCAGCAAAGTGACAGTTCTTGGCCAGCAGTGGGTTGGGTGGAGCACCCCAAGCTGTACACCCAGTGGGAGCAAGGATGTGGTTGAAAACAAGGTGCCGCTGACGAGCATGGAAAACCTTACTAGACGATACTTCATAAAGTCTTTTTTTTTTCCTTTCTTTTTTATTAAATTTATTGAGGTGACATTGGTTAATAGGATCATATAGGTGTCAGGTGTACATTTTTATGAGACAAGGTTTGTATATTGCACTGTGTGCCCACCACCCAAAGTCAAACGATCCATCTTCTGTCACTGTATATTAGGCCCCTCCACCTCCCATTCCCTCACCCCCTTCCCTCTAGTAATCACCACACTGTTGTCTGGGTCCATGAGTTTCAGTTTTATATCCCGCATATGAGTGAAATCATATGGTTCTTGGCTTTTTCTAACTGACTTGATTCACTTAGCATAATATTCTCGAGGTCTATCCATGTTGCTGCAAAGGGCAGTATTTCATCTTTTTCATGGCTGAGTAGTATTCCACTATATATATGTACCAAATCCTAACAGAAGTGTACATGCATGAATATTTATTGACATGCGAATATGTTCACAGCACCTCTGTTTTTCAAAAGATGATTATAAAGTAGCATGTAAGAATAGAACGATCTTATTTGTGGGGGTGAGATATGTGTAGAAAAGCATCTTAAAGAATATAATCTCATTTCTTATTTCTGAGTTTCTTTGGATCCTTACCACCCTTAGGCCTGGGGCGTAATATACCCCCCAGGGCCCATAATCTAGAGTGCAAGGACTCTGCAAGGTCAAAGGGACGAACCTGCCCGCTGCCCTAGCCTGCCTCCTTCCAGTTCACACCAGAGGGCCCGGGCCCCTGGGTTCCCATCTCCAGCACCTCACAAGCTTCTTTCCGGTCCCTTCCCCTGAAAGTGCACTGTGTGGCTGGCATGTGCACGACAGACCCAAGGGGCGGCCTGGAGGAAACTGTTTGCACAGGTGTGCGTGGCCCTTGCACATAAGACTGGAGTGTCCACGTGTGCACACAAGGGCCCTCATAGTGAAGGCTCAAGTCATGGTCAGGATGAGAAAGGAGGTGGCCAGGAGCCCGGGGTCAGCTCTCCCCATGCTCCATATTCTGGCTCGAAACATCAAGGAGTCCTAGGATCCTAAATTTG